>JANJGN010000878.1:0-249632 GCA_026770705.1 Isurus oxyrinchus | reverse complement strand
AGAGGGTGAGAGGGTGAGAGGGTGAGTGGGTGAGAGGGAGAGAGGGTGAGAGGCTGAGAGGGTGAGTGGGTGAGAGGGGTGAGAGGGTGAGAAGCTGAAAGGGTGAGAGGGTGAGAGGGTGAGTGGGTGAGAAGCTGAAGAGGGTGAGAGGGTGAGAGGGTGAGTGGGGTGAGAGGGAGAGAGGGTGAGAGGCTGAGAGGGTGAGAAGCTGAAAGGGTGAGAGGGTGAGAGGGTGAGTGGGTGAGAGGGAGAGAGGGTGAGAGGGTGTGTGGGTGAGAGGGTGAGAGGGTGAGAGGGTGAGAGGGTGAGTGGGTGAGAGGGTGAGAGGGTGAGTGGGTGAGAGGGGTGAGTGGGTGAGAGGGTGAGAGGGTGAGTGAGTGAGAGGGTGAGAGGGTGAGAGGGTGAGAAGCTGAGAGGGTGAGAGGGTGAGAGGGAGAGAGGGTGAGGGTGTGAGAGGGTGAGTGGGTGAGAGGGTGAGAGGGTGAGTGGGCTGTGAGAGGGTGAGAGGGTGAGTGGGTGAGTGGGGTGAGAGGGTGAGTGGGTGAGTGGGTGAGAGGGTGAGAGGGTGAGAGGGTGAGAGTGAGAGAGGCGTGAGTGGGTGAGAGGGTTGAGAGGCGTGAGTGGGTGAGAGGGTGAGAGGGTGAGTGGGTGAGAGTGAGAGAGTCCCTGATGGTGTGTAGGGGGTGACCGGGAACAAACCCATGAGACTGTTTGAGCTAGACGCACAAGTCCTGCAGGAAACACTTCCCTTCTCCCTCTCACTCCTCCTCTCTTCCCTCACTTTCCAGCTCCCTCACACCCAACTCTGGATCCCTGTCTAGATCTAGATCTCTGATATCCCACTCCAGACCCCTTATTCCTCACTCTCGATCCATGTTTGCCCTGCTCTAGATCCCTGTTGCCCTGCTCTAGACCCATGTTGCCCCACTCTAGACCCCTGTTGCCCTGCTCTATATCTATGCTGCCCCACTCTAGACAACTGTTGCCCTGCTGTAGATCTCTGTTGCCCGCTATTCATCTCTGTTGTCCTGCTCTAGATCCCTCTTGTCTCGCTCTAGGGTCCTGCTTCCCCACTCTAGACCCCTGTTGCCCTGCTCTAGATCCCTGTTGCCCCACTCTAGACCCCTGTTGCCCTGCTCTAGATCCCTTTTGCCCCACTCTAGACCCCTGTTGCCCTGCTCTAGATCTCTGTTGCCATGCTTTAGATCTCTGTTGTCTCACTCTAGATTCCTGTTGCCCTGCTCTAGACCCCTGTTGCCCTGCTCTAGACCCCTGTTGCCCTGCTCTAGACCCCTGTTGCCCTGCTCTAGACCTCTGTTGCCCCGCTCTAGATATCTGTTGCCCTGCTCAAGATCGCTGTTGCCCCACTCTGGACCCATGTTGCCCCGTTCTAGATCCATGTTGCCCCGCTCTAGATCTCTGTTGCCTTGCTCTAGACCCCTGTTTCCCCGCTCTAGATCCATGTCGCCCCCACTCTAGATCCCGGTTGCCCCGCTCTAGACCCCTGTTGGCCTGCTTTAGATCCCTGTTGCCCTGCTCTTGATCTCTGTTGCCCCGCTCTAGACCCCTATGGCCCCGCTCTCCACCCTTGCTCTCTGAGCCCTGAAACATACCTCGCATTGTTTGCTGCTGTCCAATCACAGGCAGGTTTCTCTCTGCATTTGCAAATGCAGCGTGGGGCCAGTTAGTGATTGGCTGAGCAGCTTTACAGCATTTTCCAAATATGAGTCCAGCAGGTTTGAAAGGCCGGGTTGGGCTGGTCTGATGGACAATCCTCACTGGACAGTCTGCACTTTCCAACGTCGAGTGATGATCTCATTGAAACATAGAAGATTCTAGAGGAATTGACGGGGTAGATGTTGACAGGCTGTCTGGTCAGCCCCTCCCCCAGTCTGTCTGGTCAGCCCCTCCCCCAGTCTGTCTGGTCAGCCCCTCCCCCGGTCTGTCTGGTCAGCCCCTCCCCCAGTCTGTCTGGTCAGCCCCTCCCCCAGTCTGTGTGGTCAGCCCCTCCCCCAGTCTGTCTGGTCAGCCCCTCCCCCAGTCTGTGTGGTCAGCCCCTCCCCCGGTCTGTCTGGTCAGCCCCTCCCCCAGTCTGTCTGGTCAGCCCCTCCTCCACTCAGTCCCTGCCCCTCCCCCGCTCAGTCCCCGCCCCTCCCCCGCTCAGTCCCCGCCCCTCCCCCGTTACCATTACTATTGAATTTGACTATTTTAATGAGATCTCCCTTTGCTGCTGATGAGAAATCACTGGCGGTTCTGGCTGACCGGGTAAAGTTCACTGTGGCTGGTAGGGAGCAGCCTCCTGAGGAGCTTACCCAGGGTGACAGGCCATAACCTGGGTACAACTGCCCTCAGAGCAGGTGAGGGGGTGGGGGACAGGAGGTCAGGAGAGGGGGCTGGGGGAGTGAGAGTGGGGAGAGGGGCTTGGGAGAGAGTGAGGGGGAGTGGGGGGTAGGGGGAAGGGGAATGGGGAGGGACAGAAGGGTTGGGGAGAGGGGTTGGGGAGAGGGGGGTGGGGAGAGGGGGCTGGGGAGAGGGGAAGGGGATGGGGAGAGGGGTTGGAGAGAGGGGGTTGGGGAGAGGGGGGTGGGGGGGAGTGAGAAGGGGGGGGGAGAGGGGTTGGGGAGAAGGGCGTGGGGGGGAGTGAGAGGGGGGTGGGGAGAGGGGGTGGGGAGAGGGGAAGGGGATGGGGAGAGGGGTTGGAGAGAGGGGGGTGGGGAGAGGAGGTGGGGAGAGAGGTTGGGGAGAGGGGGCTGGGGAGAGGGGAAGGGGTTGGGGAGAGAGGTTGGGGAGAGGGGGGTGGGGAGTGAGAGTGGGGAGAGGGGTTGGGGAGAGGAGGTGGGGAGAGGGGTTGGGGAGAGGAGGTGGGGAGAGGGGGTGGGGGGGAGTGAGAGTGGGGTGGGAAGAGGGGTTGGGGAGAGGGGTTGGGGAGAGGGGGTGGGGGGGGAGTGAGAGTGGGGTGGGGAGAGGGGGGTGGGGAGAGGGGGTGGGGGGGAGTGAGAGTGGGGTGGGGAGAGGGGGTGGGGAGAGGGGGTGGGGGGGGAGTGAGAGTGGGGTGGGGAGAGGGGGTGGAGAGTTCTGCCAGGTGGAGAGATCTGTGGTGTCAGGGTTACTGGTGGGGGGGAGGTGCCAGGGGAGATTTCATGGAGGTTTTTACATTTTTCAGGAGTTTGGGTGAGTGAGTTGGAGAAGCAGCAGCAAGTGATCAATGATTTAACTGAGACTGGGGAATATGTTAAGGTGGAGGGTTCCTTCACTGTCCAATATCAGGCCACAGGTACCAGGTGCTGGTGGGGCTGCAGTGAGGGTCTGACTGTGAGTGGGGTTATTAAGAATCATGAGCAGACTCGAGTCACTGCTAGACTGGCTGTTCCACCGTGAAGTGAAGTGAAGTGCGGTGTGGTGAGAGGTGGGGCATGCGGAATTATTACAAAATGTGAGACTAGGACTATAAAAGTGTTTGAGTGAAATGGGATATCCTACTTGAACTGAGTCAGTGGTTTTAAAGTTGTCGGCTGAGTTAGTGAGAATCCCGGTCATGCCGGGACTTGCAGCCTCTGTCAGTGTGATTGTCGAGTGGTGTCTGGGTTGGAGCAGCCAAGCTGTTGTCTCGCATACTGAGTACGGACAGGGGGAGGGGCTGCTCCTTTAGCTGGAGCTGGTGTGAAATGAAGGAGTTGGTGTTGTTGAGAACTCCCAGGATTCTGGTGTTGCCTCACAGTCAAAGTGAACAATGGGTTCACTGTGTACGGAGTCCAGACCGAAACTGAGCTCAGAGGCTGCCTCACGCAGGGAGAGCCACAACGTGTGAATTCTGCACAGTTCCTGCAAACAGGATCTCTCCTGATAGAGAAGGATCTGTTTCTGTGGATCCCAGATCACCGATCACAACCCCAAAGAGCAAGAGAATGATTTCCACTCGATCAGCTTAACAATGCAACATTTCAACAAACATTTCAGCTCACTGACTCCAGAGCTGCTGCTTAAACTTGGAATCGGCAAGTTAACTTGATGCTGTTCCTGGTGGTTAGTGTTTCAAGTTAACTTGCTGTTGGTCTCAGTGATTAATGTTTCTAGATAACCTGATGCTATTCTCTGTGGTTAGTGTTTCTAGTTAAGCTGATGCTGTTCTCAGTGGTTAATGTTTCTAGTGTTTCTAGTTAACCTGTTGCTTCTCAGTGGTTAGTGTTCCTATGTAACCTAATGCTGTTCTCAGTGGTTAGTGTTTCTCGTTAAGTTACTGTTGTTTTCAGTGGTTAGTGTTTCTAGTTAATCTGTTGCTTCTCGGTGGTTAGTGTTCCTATGTAACCTAATGCTGTTCTCAGTGGTTAGTGTTTCTCGTTAAGTTACTGTTGTTTTCAGTGGTTAGTGTTTCTAGTCAATCTGTTGCTTCTTGGTGGTTAGTGTTCCTATGTAACCTGATGCTGTTCTTGGTAATTAGTGTTTCTACTTAAACTGATGCTGTTTCCGGTGGTTGGTGTTCCTAGTTAACCTGATGTTGTTCTCGGTGGCTAGTGTTTCCAGTTAATCTGATGATTTTCTTTGTGTTAACCTGATGCTGTTCTTCAAGTCTAGTGTTTCTAGTTAACTTGCAGCTGTTCTTGGTGCTTAGTGTTTCTAGTTAACTTGCTGTTGTTCTCGATGATTAATGTTTCTATTTAACCTAATGCTGTTCTCTGTGGTTAGTGTTTCTAGTTAACTTGCTGTCGTTCTCAGTGGTTAATGTTTCTAGATAACCTGATGCTGTTCTCGGTGGTTAGTGTTTCTAGTTAATCTGATGCTGTTCTCAGTGGCTAGTGTTTCTTGTTAACCTGTTGCTGTTCGCAGTGGTTAGTTTTCCTAGTTAACTTGCTGTTGTTCTCAGTGGTTAATGTTTCTAGTTAACCTGATTCTGTTCTCTGTGGTTAGTGTTTCTAGTTAACTAGTTGCTGTTCTCGGTGCTTAGTCTTTCTAGTTAACCTGATGCTAATATTGGTGGCTGGTGTTTCTAGTTAACCAGATGCTGTTCTCAGTGATTAGTGTTTCTAGTTAACTTTCTATTGTTCTCAGTGGTTAATGTTTCTAGTTAACCTGATTCTGTTCTCGGTGGTTAGTGGTTCTAGTTAACCTGATGCTGTTCCCAGTGGTAATGTTTCTCGTTAATTTGCTGCTATTCTTTGTGGTTAGTGTTTCTAGTTAACTTGTTGTTGTTCTCGGTGGTTAATGTTTCTAATCAACCTGATGCTGCTCTCTGTGCTCAGTGTTTCTACTTAATCTGATGCTGTTTTCAGTGGTTAGTGTTTCTAGTTAACTAGTTGCTGTTCTCGTTGGCTAGTTCTTCTAGTTAACTTGCTGTTGTTTTCAGTGGTTAGTGTTTCTAATTAACCTGTTGCTTCTCGGTGGTTAGTGTTCCTATGTAAACTGATGCTGTTCTTGGTAATTAGTGTTTCTACTTAAACTGACGCTGTTTCCGGTGGTTGGTGTTCCTAGTTAACCTGATGTTGTTCTCGGTGGCTCATGTTTCTAGTTAATCTGATGATTTTCTTTGTGTTAAGCTGATTCTGTTCTTGAAGGTTAGTGTTTCTAGTTAACTTGCTGCTGTTCTCGGTGATTAGTGTTTTTAGTTAACCTGATTCTGTTCTCGGTGGTTAGTGTTTCTAGTTAACCTGATGCTGATCTTGGTGGTTAATGTTTCTTGTTCACCTGATACTGTTCTCGGTGAGTAGTATTACTAGTTAACTTGGCATTTTCGGGTGTTAGTGTTTCTAGTTAATTTGCTGCTGTACTCCGTGGTTAGTGTTTCTAGTTAACCTGATGCTGTCCTCAGTGGTTAGTGCTTCTAGTTAACTTTCTGCTGCTCACGGTGGTTAGTGTTTTTAGTTAACTTGCTGTTGTTCTTGGTGTTCAGTGTTTCTAGTTAACCTGATGCTGTTCTTGGTGGTTAGTATTTCTAGTTAATCTGTTGCTGTTCTTGGGCGTTCGTGTTTCTAGTTAACCTGACGCTTTTCTCAGCGGTTAGTATTTCTAGTTAATCTGTTGCTGTTCTCACTGGTTAGTGTTTCTAGTTAACTTGCTGCTCTTCTCGGTGGTCAGTGTTTCTAGTTAATTTGATCTGTTCTCGGTGGTTAGTGTTTCTCGTTAACTTGCTGTTGTTTTCAGTGGTTAGTGTTCCTATGTAACCTGATGCTGATCATGGTATTTAGTGTTTCTACTTAAACTGATGCTGTTTCCGGTGGTTGGTGTTCCTAGTTAACCTGATGCTGTTCTCGGTGGCTTGCGTTTCTAGTTAATCTGATGATTTTCTTTGTGTTAACCTGATTCTGTTCTTCAAGATTAGTGTTTCTATTTATCTTGCTGTTGTTCTCAGTGGTTAGTGTTTCTAGTTAACTCGCTGCTGTTCTTTGTCATTACTATTTCTAGTTAAATCGCTGTTCTTAACCATTGGTTTTTATTTAGCTTGATGCTGATTTTCCTCAATCCTGGTTCTGCTGGTTCTTTACTTGGTTATGAGGAATTCATTCAGACTGTGTGAGAATTCTGGCTGGCCTCCTTATGTTTGTCATTTCTATATTCTTGCCTCCTCAGTGTTAGTCTCCCCTTCTTCACACCCACCCAATAAAACACTTTGATCATCTGCAGAGACCATGCTAAAGATCTCTACCACCTCAGCTGCCAGCCTATACCTTTCCAGCCTGTCTAATCTCGCCTGATGGCCCTAACCTCTCTGTTCTGTTGACGTTTCGAGTCCTCATGACCCTTCAGCAGAACTAAGTAAAAATAGGAAAGGGGTGAAATATAAGCTGGTTTAGGGGGGGAGGGGGTGTGGGTGGGTGGGGGGGGGGTGGGGGCGGGGGGGGGGGGGGGGGAGAAGGGGGGGTGTTGTTGGGACAAGCAAGCAGTGACAGGTGGAGATAACCAAAAAATGTCACAGACAAAAGAGCAAAGAGGTGTCGAAGGTGGTGATATTATCTAAGGAATGTGCTAATTAAGAGACTCCCACAGCTACCTTGACTACAGCTCCTCACACCCCCGCTTCCTGTAAGGACTCCATCCCATTCTCTCAGTTCCTTCGCCTCCGTCGCATCTGTTCCGATGATGCTACCTTCAAAAACAGTTCCTCTGACATGTCCTCCTTCTTCCTTAGAGGTTTTCCACCCACGGTCGTTGACAGGGCCCTCAACCGTGTCCGGCCCATCTCCCGTGCATCCCCCCTCACACCGTCTTCTCCCTCCCAGAAACATGATAGGGTCCCCCTTGTCCTCACTTATCACCCCACCAGCCTCCGCATTCAAAGGATCATCCACCTGCTATCCATTCTTAATGAGCACATTCTTTTAGATAATATCACCACCTTCAACATCTCTTTGTTCTTTTGTCTGTGACATCTTTTGGTTATCTCCTCCTATCACTGCTTGCTTGTCCCAACAACCACCCCCCCTTCTCTCTCTCTCCCCCCAGCCCCCCACCCCCCCCCAACCCTTAAACCAGCTTATATTTCACCCCTCTCCTATTTTTACTTAGTTCTGTTGAAGGGTCATGAGGACTTGAAACGTCAACTGTGCTCTCCTCCGCCGATGCTGCCAGACCTGCTGAGTTTTTCCAGGTATTTCTGTTTCTGTTTTTGTTTTGGATTTCCAGCATCCGCAGTTTTTTGTTTTTATCTCTGTTCTGTTATTATCCATGTAAATCTTTCCTGCACTTTCCCCAGTGTCTCTATGGCTGCACTTTCTCTGGGAGTTTCCTAGCTGGGCCTGATCCTTTTGCCATTTCTACACCGCCCTTTTTTTCAGAGCCCTGCTTGTTGAGGTGAGACCTTATTCCCAAAGGGAGACTATTTTAAATTCTTCCACCAGAATCACTCCCCTAAACATCTTCAAATAGGGGAGTCACAGCTAAACCTGTATTGCACTTTGGTTAGAGCACACTGAGAGAGAGTGTGGTGTGCAGCTCTGGTCACCATATTATGAAACGAATGTGGAGACACTGGAGAAGATGTGGTGACAATTGACAAGGGTGAAGTAATGACCCATCGAGACTGAGAATTTTGAAAAGAAAGGAAACCCACAAAGTCGACAGACAGAAAACTGCTGGACAGATTCCTTTTTAAAAACTCTTATTGTAACAAACCAACTGAGATTAACAGATTCAAACATTCATTAAGCAGTGGAGGATATTTCAAATAAAATGATAAATTTCACTTTAAATAGTCAGGGTATGCCATTTAGTCACATTTTAAATTAACCTTATACAAAGGAAGGGATAAACGATTTCAAAAGTGCCCCATATCAGTCCGTCATTAATCAGCAAACTTCTAGGAGAGAGATATAAAGGTGCCAGTGACTGCTCCTCCTGTAGGATAATAACTGACTTCCCTCTCTCACCAGAAAAAACTGCAGACACTTCATTCTGAGACAGAAAACATTTCGAGTTTCCTGCAACCTGATTTACTCCATCACTAAACAACATCCTTTATTTTACAGACTTTATGTTCCTGCAGGTAGGAGCCTATTCCCAAGGGGAGACTATTTTAAATTCTTCCACCAGAGGCACTCCCCTAAACTTCTCAAACTCTACTCCACCTATCAAACAACCATTCCTTTTCTCGAGCACATCCACAAAAGTTTGACTGTTTTCTTTCCAAGTTTCCGACACTAACTCAGAAACGTTGAGAGCAGCATTCTTTGCTCTGTCACAGACACCTGATTATTCTTCTGCAAGAGATGAGTCCACCTGTGAAGCTGTAACACTGGGAGCACAGTCCAGTCTGCTTTAGGCCTTTGCTAGTTTTGCAGCAACTTTGATGCAAAGTACATGTCCACACCTCCCTCACTGAATCAAGACGCCAAGCAAATATCCTTTGTCAAATCAGAAGTACATGGTGCTGGCTCTAGGCCGTCATTACCTCTTCCTTCCAATGTATGAGCTTCGAGCTTGTTCCTTCCTCAGTCTCCTCCTTCCTTAATCCTTTTGGCTCTTTCGAGCTGTCTTAATCCTTACAAGTAATTCAGAATCCGAGATTCCACTCCACCAAACTCAGCTTCATGGTGGGCCACTGTCCATCTGTGAACTTAGACAGTAACTTCCAGCAGCCTCTCTATCTGGGTGGGGAGGGGAGAGGGGGTTATCCTGGTCAGTACCTGTCTCTGTCTGGGGCTACAGGTGTTCATGTTGTGGTCAGTACCTGTCTCTGAGCAGGGGTACAGGTGTTTGTGTTGTGGTCAGTACCTGTCTCTGAGCAGGGGTACAGGTGTTTGTGTTGTGGTCAGTACCTGTCTCTGTGTGGGGGTACAGCTGTTCGTATTGTGGTCAGTGCCTGTCTGTGTGGGGGTACAGGTGTTCATGTTGTGGTCAGTGCCTGTCTGTGTGGGGGTACAGGTGTTCGTGTTGTGGTCAGTGCCTGTCTGTGTGGGGGTACAGGTGTTCGTGTTGTGGTCAGTGCCTGTCTGTGTGGGGGTACAGGTGTTCATGTTGTAGTCAGTACCTGTCTCTGTGTGGGGGTACAGGTGTTCATGTTGTAGTCAGTACCTGTCTCTGTGTGGGGGTAAAGGTGTTTGTGTTGTGGTCAGTGCCTGTCTGTGTGGGGGTACAGGTGTTCATGTTGTGGTCAGTGCCTGTCTGTGTGGGGGTACAGGTGTTCGTGTTGTGGTCAGTACCTGTCTCTGTGTGGGGGTACAGGTGTTCGTATTGTGGTCAGTGCCTGTCTGTGTGGGGGTACAGGTGTTCATGTTGTGGTCAGTGCCTGTCTGTGTGGGGGTACAGGTGTTCGTGTTGTGGTCAGTGCCTGTCTGTGTGGGGGTACAGGTGTTCATGTTGTAGTCAGTACCTGTCTCTGTGTGGGGGTACAGGTGTTCATGTTGTAGTCAGTACCTGTCTCTGTGTGGGGGTACAGGTGTTTGTGTTGTGGTCAGTGCCTGTCTGTGTGGGGGTACAGGTGTTCATGTTGTGGTCAGTGCCTGTCTGTGTGGGGGTACAGGTGTTCGTGTTGTGGTCAGTACCTGTCTCTGTGTGGGGGTACAGGTGTTCGTGTTGTGGTCAGTGCCTGTCTGTGTGGGGGTACAGGTGTTCGTGTTGTGGTCAGTACCTGTCTCTGAGCGGGGGTACAGGTGTTTGTGTTGTGGTCAGTACCTGTCTCTGAGCAGGGGTACAGGTGTTTGTGTTGTGGTCAGTACCTGTCTCTGTGTGGGGGTACAGGTGTTCATGTTGTGGTCAGTACCTGTCTCTGAGCGGGGGTACAGGTGTTTGTGTTGTGGTCAGTACCTGTCTCTGAGCAGGGGTACAGGTGTTTGTGTTGTGGTCAGTACCTGTCTCTGTGTGGGGGTACAGCTGTTCGTGTTGTGGTCAGTGCCTGTCTGTGTGGGGGTACAGGTGTTCATGTTGTGGTCAGTGCCTGTCTGTGTGGGGGTACAGGTGTTCGTGTTGTGGTCAGTACCTGTCTCTGAGCAGGGGTACAGGTGTTTGTGTTGTGGTCAGTACCTGTCTCTGTGTGGGGGTACAGGTGTTCATGTTGTGGTCAGTACCTGTCTCTGAGCGGGGGTACAGGTGTTTGTGTTGTGGTCAGTACCTGTCTCTGTGTGGGGGTACAGGTGTTTGTGTTGTGGTCAGTACCTGTCTCTGAGCGGGGGTACAGGTGTTTGTGTTGTGGTCAGTACCTGTCTCTGAGCGGGGGTACAGGTGTTTGTGTTGTGGTCAGTACCTGTCTGTGTGTGGGGGTACAGGTGTTCATGTTGTGGTCAGTGCCTGTCTGTGTGGGGGTACAGGTGTTTGTGTTGTGGTCAGTGCCTGTCTCTGAGCAGGGGTACAGGTGTTTGTGTTGTGGTCAGTGCCTGTCTCTGAGCAGGGGTACAGGTGTTCGTGTTGTGGGGAGGGTGTGGGAGGGTGGGGTGGGGGAGGGGATGTGGGGGGGGGATGTGGGGTGAGGGGTGGGGTGCCTGGGTGTCTGATTGACTGACACTGGGGAACTCAGTTGTACGGTGTAGCCACAAAACTGCGGGGTATAAACCCTGGCTCCCGCACACATCCAAGGGTTCACCATGTCCCTGTTGACGCTGACTGGATCCTGGACAGGAAAGTGGTGAATCAGTCCTGGGTTCAGCTCAGAGATTAAGAAAAGCAAGGCAGAGTGCATCAAACCCAGTCAAAACATTAGCTGCTATGAGCTGCACTGTCAGAGGGTCAGTACTGAGGGAGTGCTGCACTGTCAGAGGGTCAGTACTGAGGGAGTGCTGCACTGTCGGAGGGTCAGTACTGAGGGAGTGCTGCACTGTCGGAGGGTCAGTACTGAGGAGTGCTGCACTGTCAGAGGATCAGTACTGAGGGAGTGCTGCACTGTCAGAGGGTCAGTACTGGGGGAGTGCCGTACTGTCAGAGGGTCAGTACTGAGGGAGTGCTGCACTGTCGGAGGGTCAGTACTGAGGGAGTGCCGCACTGTCAGAGGGTCAGTGCTGAGGGAGTGCCGCACTGTCAGAGGGTCAGTACTGAGGGAGTGCTGCACTGTCAGAGAGTCAGTGCTGAGGGAGTGCTGCACTGTCAGAGGGTCAGTGCTGAGGGAGTGCTGCACTGTCAGAGGGTCAGTGCTGAGGGAGTGCTGCACTGTCAGAGAGTCAGTGCTGAGGGAGTGCTGCACTGTCAGAGGGTCAGTACTGAGGGAGTGCTGCACTGTCGGAGGGTCAGTACTGAGGGAGTGCTGCACTGTCGGAGGGTCAGTACTGAGGGAGTGCCGCACTGTCAGAGGGTCAGCACTGAGGGAGTGCCACACTGTCAGAGGGTCAGTGCTGAGGGAGTGCCGCACTTTTGGAGGGTCAGTACTGAGGGAGCGCTGCACTGTCAGAGGGTCAGTACTGAGGGAGTGCTGCACTGTCAGAGGGTCAGTACTGAGGGAGTGCTGCACTGTCAGAGAGTCAGTACTGAGGGAGTGCTGCACTGTCAGAGGGTCAGTACTGAGGGAGTGCTGCACTGTCAGAGGGTCAGTACTGAGGGAGTGCTGCACTGTACCCTCTGTACTGACTGTATCTCTGCTGATGTTTATGAAGCTCCTTCACACTGTCACTCAGTAAGCCACGATGTGGGTTGTTTGTGGTGATATATGCTGTGAGAATGTTTGATGTGTTTGAGTTGAGTACTGGTGTCATTGTCACTGACACACGTTGGCACAGTTTAACGTCAATCTCTGTTCCATTACTGACATTAATCCACCTCATGAAATATTTATCCAGTGCTGATCAGTGGACCTAATGCTGATGTCAGGCCTTCCTGCTCAATTTGGTGACTGACTGAGTATTTATTTATAGCAGATAAATGTACTCAGGTTTCAACCCATCATCAGCACCCTGTATCTCCAAAAGACCAAGAGCATCAGCCTCTTGAATCCACGCAGAAACACTATTGTACTGACCCTCTGACAGTGCTGCACTCCCTCAGTACTGACCCTCTGACAGTGCAGCAATCCCTCAGTACTGACCCTCCGACAGTGCTGCACTCCCTCAGTACTGATCCTCCGACAGTGCTGCACTCCCTCAGTACTGATCCTCTGACAGTGCAGCACTCCCTCAGTACTGACCCACAGACAGTGCAGCACTCCCTCAGTACTGACCCTCCGACAGTGCAGCATTCCCTCAGTACTGATCCTCTGACAGTGCAGCACTCCCTCAGTACTGACCCTCCGACAGTGCAGCACTCCCTCAGTACTGACCCTCCGACAGTGCAGCACTCCCTTAGTACTGACCCTCTGACAGTGCAGCATTCCCTCAGTACTGATCCTCTGACAGTGCAGCACTCCCTCAGTACTGACCCTCCGACAGTGCAGCACTCCCTCAGTACTGACCCTCCGACAGTGCAGCACTCCCTTAGTACTGACCCTCTGACAGCGCAGCACTGCCTCAATACTGACCCTCTGACAGTGCAGCACGCCCTCAGTACTGACCCTCTGATAGTCCAGCACTCCCTCAGTACTGACCCTCTGACAGTGCAGCACTCCCTCGGTACTGACCCTCTGACAGTGCAGCGCTCCCTCAGTACTGACCCTCTGCTAGTGCAGCACTCCCTCAGTACTGACCCTCTGACAGTGCAGCACTCCCTCAGTACTGACCCTCTGACAGTGCAGCACTCCCTCAGTACTGACCCTCTGACAGTGCAGCACTCCCTCGGTACTCACCCTCTGACAGTGCAGCACTCCCTCGGTACTGACCCTCTGACAGTGCAGCGCTCCCTCAATACTGGCCCTTAGACAGTGCAGTTCTCCCTCAGTACTGACCCTTTGATAGTGCAGCTCTCCCTCAGTACTGACCCTTAAACGATGCAGCGTTCCCTTAGTACTGACCCTCCGACAGTGCAGCACTCCCTCAGTCCTGACCCTCTGACAATGCGGCACTCCCTCAGTCCTGACCCTCTGACAGTGCAGCACTTCCTCAGTCCTGACCCTCTGACAGTGCGGCACTCCCTCAGTCCTGACCCTCTGACAGTGCAGCATACCCTCAGTCCTGACCCTCTGACAGTGCAGCATACCCTCAGTCCTGACCCTCTGACAGTGCAGCATACCCTCAGTCCTGACCCTCTGACAGTGCAGCATACCCTCAGTCCTGACCCTCTGACAGTGCAGCATACCCTCAGTCCTGACCCTCTGACAGTGCAGTGTACCCTCAGTCCTGACCCTCTGACAGTGCAGCGTACCCTCAGTACTGACCCCCTCTGACAATGCAGGGTTCTGTCAATGCAATAACTGCTGGGGCGTTGTTGGGAGGGTTTAGAGAGTGAATTGAGGTTGAGTTGAGTTTGCCTTCAACTGCTTTTCTGAATCATTGCCCTCAGCCTTATTCGTGATACAATCAGTGATGAGGGTCGGGGGTCGGGGGTCAGGGGTCAGTGATAGACTTGGCAATATCAATGTCAACTGTGTTGCTTTTGTGATTGAATCTCTTCTCTGCTGAGTTTCACATTCTCCCTTAGAACCCCCTGTTCTCTATCTGAAGCCCCCCTGGGCTGTTACCTCTCCCTAAGTATGCTCTCCGCTTCTGACCTTTTCACCATACACATTGCATCAAACTTTACAGCACAGCAAGATCCCGTTGTTCCCCATCCTGCCTCTTCTGGTGTTTTCACTCCCTCTGTGCCATTGACTTGGATGAAGGGATAGAAGCTGTATATCCATGTTTGCACATGACACTGCTGGGACATGCAGTAAGTGGTATGGATGGGAGCAGGATGTTACAAAGGGACAGGGACACACTGAGTGGGGATAAACAATGTTCAGTTCAGTTCAGACGGAGTTCAATGTGGGGAAGGTCCGAGGTTTCTGCAGAAACCAAATCAGTTTAATGAGAGCTTTGAACTTCTAGTTATTAAGCTGAGAGAATAACACATCAAGATTTCAGGTTTTAAAATAACTTTTTCTGTATCAATGACTAAAGACAGAACGCTACACGTTAAACATTATTTTCTAATTAAATGCTATTTTCTTCTTGTAGAGCAACTTACACTTCAAACCACTGAAGAGAGTTGGCCCCTTTCTACTTCTAACAACAATCGAAAACCCCAATTTTGTTGCATTTCTCGGTCTCTTCAGTAGACATTCAAAATCCTGTGGGCAAAGTGATTCACAGCATCCCAGGGTTTATTTATATTCTTTTCCATTTCTTGTGTTATCCCCCACAGTGAGAGTTTTCTTGGGGCTTCTCCCTGTAGCTCCAGCTAGGTGAACCCTCCAGGCTTGTTTTAACTCCTAACAAACTTGGTCTTCAAACTGAGCGTGAGCTCCCACCTACATCCAATAGTATTTTCTCTGCTTCAGGTGCAGGCCCAACTAACATCTATCTCTTTTTGATCCACAACTCAGCTGCAAATCACACAAGACCCGAAAACTGCAACTCCATTTTCTCTGGGATATTTCTGGGTTTATAGGGAAGCCTGTGACCTGATCTTAAAATGGCCTCTTGTACTGTCCTCCCCTCCCCACGGCATCAGGAATCACATCAGCCCTGTATCTACGTAGAAGTGTTAATTAGCTATCTGTGATCATCACTCTGTTTCATCTTGGAAACAAAGGGACAAGGTCCAGCATAACTCCTCACAAAGTGGTATTGATAGTGACTTTCTGGGTGTTAGGAGACACAGGGTCTTCTTGTTGTGAACCTTGAAACAGTTGGTCATTGTCGATAGTGTTTAAACCTGATACTTCCACTTCTATTTGAGCCCTCTTCTGATGATTAACAACTAACACCCTCCCCACCCCCACCCCCACCCCCACAGATGCCAGCATCAGTCACATGACTCCTTTCATTTACCCTAAATTTAAAGGTACAGTCCCAAACTATAATGTTCTTACAACCAAAAGATACAAAACATAATAATCCTCCAAACATCAGCATTGTAACAACTGTGGATAGAGAAGACATTTGGGAATATCTTCTTCATGGTGAGAGTCTAGGAGCCATGAAGAATCAGGGAGATTTGGGTGTTCTGGTAACTAATTATTAAAAACTATTAGAAAGGAACAAAACCCAATCAAAGAGCTTCACAGATTGTTGGCCTTTATCTCGACAGGGCTGGAATACAAAGGGGAGGGAGTGATGCTTCAGTTGTTTAAATCTCTGCTCAGACCCCACCTGGAGTAACTGGGTTCAGTTCTGGGCCCCGCACCTCAGGAAGAGACTGGCCTTGGAGGGGATGCAGTGCAGACACCTAATCACAGAATCATTACAGCATAGAAGGAGGCCTATTGGCCCATCCAGTCCATGCTGGCTCTCTGTAGACCAACCCAGTCAGTCCCATTCACCCACTCTATCCCGGCCCTATCCCTGTAAGTTTATTTCCTTCGGGTGCCCATCCAATCTCTTTTTTAAATCATTGGTCGTCTCCACTTCCACCACCTTGTGAGCAGCGAGTTCCAGGTTGTTACGACTGGCAGTGAATAGAAGCTTTCTTCACCTTCCCCCTGCATCTCCTGCCTGAAACCTTAAATCTATGTCCCTCAGTCCATGTACCACCAGCTAATGGGAAGAGTTTTCCCCCATCTACCTCATCTAACCCTGTCAGAATCTTACCCCCCTCTAGCAAATCTCCCCTCAATCTCCTTTGCTCCAAGGAGAACAGCCCCAGCTTCTCCGACTCAACCTTGTAGCTAAAACTCCTCATCCCTGGAACCACTCGGGTAAATCTCCTCCTCACCCCCTCGAGGGAACCCTCACATTCTTCCTAAAGCCTGGTGACCGGAACCGGATGCAATGCTCTAGCTGTGGTCAAGCTTCACAGAAACACAGAACGGTTACAATGCAGAAGGAGGCCATTCATCCCGTCGTGACTGTGCTGACCCCCCCCAATTACTGATGTGCCTAGTCCCACACCCAACGCCTTCCTTTTCAGATAATGAGCCAATTCCCTATTGAAAGTTATGATCGAATCTGCTTCCACCAAACTCTCAGGCAGCTTATTTCAATCGCTGTGCAAAGAAGTTTTTCCTCACGTCACCGTTGCTTCTTTTGCCAATCATCTTAAATCTGTGCCCTCACGTTCTCGATCCTTCCGCCAATGGCAACAGTTTTTCCCTATCTGCTCTCTCCAGAACCCTCATGATTTTAAATACCTCTATCAAATCTCCTCTGAACCTTCTCTTCTCCAAGGAAAACAGTAGTAATTTCTCCAATCAACCCACGTAACTGAAGTTCCTCATCCCTCAAACCACTCTTGTCAATCTTTACTGCACTCTCTCCACCACCTTCACTATGAGATGGTGAGGCTGGGGAGAGGGTCGATTGGATAGATTTGTGAGGTTAGGGATTTGTAGCAAGCTGGGTAAATGGAGCTGAGATACACATCAGAGTTTTAGTTCAGCGAGTGCCCACAGTCAGTGGGCCTGGGAGTGGTCAGGGATCAGACCCCTGACCCCAATCAGACCCCTGACCCTGATCGGACCCCTGACCCCGATCGGACCCTGACCCTGATCGGACCCCTGACCCCGATCGGACCCCTGACCGCGATCGGACACTGACCGCGATCGGACCCCTGGCCGCGGTCGGACCCCTGGCCGCGGTCGGACCCCTGACCCCTATCGGACCCCTGACCCCGATCTCACGCTGGCCAATTAACACCAGCCAGTGTGAAGCGTGTGCTGAGAAGCTCAGCGCTGCTGGGGTGGGGGTGGGAGGAGGGTGAGCACTGAAGTCCGGGTGGGGGGTCCGGGTGGGTTCAGGGGAACGCGGAATGAAAGCTCCCTGAAAGCAGAGAGCTGCCTCAGGGAGCTGAAGAATTTAAATGTAATAAAAAAGGATTTTAAATTCTGAAGAAAACGCCCATGCTCCAGAATCAGTCACCTGGACGTATACACGATGGAAATTCTGTCCAGACATTCTCATCTTTTTCATGTAATAACGGAAACCTCATCCGCCCGTGGAGAGGTTTCCTGAAAATTACAAAGGCCGCCTGGTGGATTCGCCCGAGCTGCCGACTGTAACGTTGGGCGGCTTTCATTACAGCTTTAATGGTCTCAATCACCCTCCTGATGGTCGGCGGTCACACTCCCGACTCTTGTGTGCGCCTGCCAAGTGAAATATCACACGGTGATGTTGGGACTCTCGCCGGACATCACCAAGCGCCATTCACACTCCAGCGAGTTGGGTATGTGCCCAGACGCCAAGCGAAAAATCCTGCCCATGATTTCATTCAATCCCAAAACGGACTGAATGGGCTGAATGGCCTCCTCTTGTTAGTTTGAGGATCTAATTACAGGAGCTCGTCAGTCTGGAATAAAGTGAGTTTGTTGTGAGCCCCACCCCCCATAGACCCCCCCCCCCCCCCCCCACCTCCCTCACCTCACTGTGTTATTGGTGTCCTTGTCCCCTTTTCACCCAAAACTGGCAAGTGATCAAATCATCAGAGACTTGTCTATTTTGATTGAGTGAGTGAGTCAGACAACAGCCTCATCCTACTCCACATCTCCAGACCACTGGCTACGGTTTATAAAGTTCTCTCGTTTCTTTGAACCTGTATTTGTTGGATGACCAGTGCTTTGATATTGGGTCTGTGCTGGTCCATCAGTATTTTCTCACTATAATCAGACAAGAACAGTTTGAAAACTATTCCATCACATTTATTTACAGGAAACGTTACTTACCTGACAATTGCTGACCCTTCCCATGTGACCCTGACCTTTCCTGTGTGACACTTAGCCTTTTGCCAACTGACTGCATTTCCCTACAGGCAGCAGCGGTGACAGACAACAGCTTCCTGGACTGTGACGGGGATCTCTACCCTGATGACCACACCATGACACTTGCCCAGCAGGCGATTCCCCATGAGTCGGACATGGACAGCGCCATCGAGAGTGCCCAGAACTCAGAGGCATCAGAACCGGGCACAGAGGAGGAGAAGGGAAGTCAGATGGTCACTTTGTTCCTGCCGGGCACAGAACAGTAAGTGACCCACAACGTGACCCTCACCCTGATCCCGGGAATCACCGACCCTCACCCTGATCCCCTGGGAATCACTGACCCTCACCCTGATCCCTCGGGAATCACTGACACTCACACTGATCCCAGGAATCACTGACACTCACCCTGATCCCAGGAATCACTGACCCTCATCCTGATCCCTCGGGAATCAATGACCCTCACACTGATCCCAGGAATCACTGACCCCTCACCCTGATCCCTCAGGAATCACTGACCCTCACCCTGATCCCCTGGGAATCACTGACCCTCACCCTAATCCCGGGAATCACTGACCCTCACCCTGATCCCGGGAATCACTGACCCTCACCCTGATCCCGGGAATCACTGACCCTCACCCTGATCCCAGGAATCACTGACCCTCACCCTGATCCCAGAAATCACTGACCCTCACCCTGATCCCGGGAATCACTGACCCTCACACTGATCCCCTGGGAATCACTGACCCTCACCCTGATCCCTCGGGAATCACTGACCCTCACCCTGATCCCCTGGGAATCACTGACCCTCACGCTGATCCCTCGGGAATCACTGACCCTAACCCTGATCCCCTGGGAATCACTGACCCTCACCCTGATCCCTCGGGAATCACTGACCCTCACCCTGATCCCCTGGGAATCACTGACCCTCACCCTGATCCCTCGGGAATCACTGACCCTCACCCTGATCCCAAGAATCACTGACCTTCACCCTGATCCCAGGAATCACTGACCCTCATCCTGATCCCTCGGGAATCACTGACCCTCACCCTGATCCCAGGAATCACTGACCCTCACCCTGATCCCTGGAATCACTGACCCTCACCCGGATCCCCGGGAATCACTGAACCTCACCCTGATCCCGGGAATCACTGACCCTCACCCTGATCCCTGGAATCATTGACCCTCACCCTGATCCCTGGAATCATTGACCTTCACCCTGATCACTGGAATCACTGACCCTCACCCTGATCCCGGGAATCACTGACAATCACCCTGATCCCCCGGGAATCACTGACCCTCACCCTGATCCCAGGAATCACTGACCCTCACCCTGATCCCGGGAATCACTGACCCTCACCCTGATCCCGTGAATCACTGACCCTCACCCTGATCCCGTGAATCACTGACCCTCATCCTGATCCCAGGAATCACTGACCCTCACCCTGATCCCGGGAATCACTGACCATCACCCTGATCCCCTGGGAATCACTGACCCTCACCCTGATCCCGTGAATCACTGACCCTCACCCTGATCCCCTGGGAATCACTGACCCTCACCCTGACCCCTCGGGAATCACTGACCCTCACTCTGATCCCAGGAATCACTGACCCTCACCCTGACCCCAGGAATCACTGACCCTCATCCTGATCCCTCGGGAATCACTGACCATCATCCTGATCCCTCGGGAATCACTGACCCTCACCCTGATCCCAGGAATCACTGACCCTCACCCTGATCCCAGGAATCACTGACCCTCACCCTGATCCCAGGAATCACTGACCCTCACCCTGATCCCAGGAATCACTGATCCTCACCCTGATCCCAGGAATCACTGATCCTCACCCTGATCCTAGGAATCACTGATCCTCACCCTGATCCCAGGAATCACGGACCGTCACCCTGATCCCCCGGGAATCACTGACCCTCACCCTGATCCCGCGGGAATCACTGACCCTCACGCTGATCCCGGGAATCTCTGACCCTCACATTGATCCCGGGAATCTCTGACCCTCACATTGATCCCAGGAATCACTGACACTCACCCTGATCCCGGGAATCACTGACCCTCACCATGATCCCGGGAATCACTCACACTCAAACTGATCCCGTGAATCACTGACCCTCACCCTGAACCCGGGCATCACTGACCCTCACGCTGATCCCCAGGGAATCACTGATCCCCACCCTGATCCCGGGAATCACTGACCATCACGCTGATCCTGGGAATCACTGACCCTCACCCTGATCCCGGGAATCACTGACCCTCACCCTGATCACGGGAATCACTGACAATCACCCTGATCCCCCGGGAATCACTGACCCTCACCCTGATCCCAGGAATCACTGACCCTCACCCTGATCCCGGGAATCACTGACCCTCACCCTGATCCCGTGAATCACTGACCCTCACCCTGATCCCGTGAATCACTGACCCTCATCCTGATCCCAGGAATCACTGACCCTCACCCTGATCCCGGGAATCACTGACCATCACCCTGATCCCCTGGGAATCACTGACCCTCACCCTGATCCCGTGAATCACTGACCCTCACCCTGATCCCCTGGGAATCACTGACCCTCACCCTGACCCCTCGGGAATCACTGACCCTCACTCTGATCCCAGGAATCTCTGACCCTCACATTGATCCCGGGAATCTCTGACCCTCACATTGATCCCAGGAATCACTGACACTCACCCTGATCCCGGGAATCACTGACCCTCACCATGATCCCGGGAATCACTCACACTCAAACTGATCCCGTGAATCACTGACCCTCACCCTGAACCCGGGCATCACTGACCCTCACGCTGATCCCCAGGGAATCACTGATCCCCACCCTGATCCCGGGAATCACTGACCATCACGCTGATCCTGGGAATCACTGACCCTCACCCTGATCCCGGGAATCACTGACCCTCACCCTGATCACGGGAATCACTGACAATCACCCTGATCCCCCGGGAATCACTGACCCTCACCCTGATCCCAGGAATCACTGACCCTCACCCTGATCCCGGGAATCACTGACCCTCACCCTGATCCCGTGAATCACTGACCCTCACCCTGATCCCGTGAATCACTGACCCTCATCCTGATCCCAGGAATCACTGACCCTCACCCTGATCCCGGGAATCACTGACCATCACCCTGATCCCCTGGGAATCACTGACCCTCACCCTGATCCCGTGAATCACTGACCCTCACCCTGATCCCCTGGGAATCACTGACCCTCACCCTGACCCCTCGGGAATCACTGACCCTCACTCTGATCCCAGGAATCACTGACCCTCACCCTGACCCCAGGAATCACTGACCCTCATCCTGATCCCTCGGGAATCACTGACCATCATCCTGATCCCTCGGGAATCACTGACCCTCACCCTGATCCCAGGAATCACTGACCCTCACCCTGATCCCAGGAATCACTGACCCTCACCCTGATCCCAGGAATCACTGACCCTCACCCTGATCCCAGGAATCACTGACCCTCACCCTGATCCCAGGAATCACTGATCCTCACCCTGATCCCAGGAATCACTGATCCTCACCCTGATCCTAGGAATCACTGATCCTCACCCTGATCCCAGGAATCACGGACCGTCACCCTGATCCCCCGGGAATCACTGACCGTCACCCTGATCCCCCGGGAATCACTGACCCTCACCCTGATCCCGCGGGAATCACTGACCCTCACCCTGATCCCGGGAATCTCTGACCCTCACATTGATCCCGGGAATCTCTGACCCTCACATTGATCCCAGGAATCACTGACACTCACCATGATCCCGGGAATCACTCACACTCAAACTGATCCCGTGAATCACTGACCCTCACCCTGAACCCGGGCATCACTGACCCTCACGCTGATCCCCAGGGAATCACTGATCCCCACCCTGATCCCGGGAATCACTGACCATCACGCTGATCCTGGGAATCACTGACCCTCACCCTGATCCCCAGGGAATCACTGACCGACACACAGATCCCGGGAATCACAGACCCTCAAACTGATCCCAGGGATCACTGACCCTCACCCTGATCCTGGGAATCACTTACCCTCACCCTGATCCCGAAAATTACTGATCCTTACCCTGATCCCGGGAAACACAGACCATCACCCTGATCCCCCAGGTATCACCGACCCTCAACCTGACTCCCTGGGAATCACTGACCCTCACCCTGATCCCCCGGGAATCACCGACCCTCACCCTGATCCCGGGAATCACTGACCCTCACCTTGATCCCCAGGGAATCACTGACCGACACACAGATCCCGGGAATCACAGACCCTCAAACTGATCCCAGGGATCACTGACCCTCACCCTGATCCTGGGAATCACTTACCCTCACCCTGATCCCGAAAATTACTGATCCTTACCCTGATCCCGGGAAACACAGACCATCACCCTGATCCCCCAGGTATCACCGACCCTCAACCTGACTCCCTGGGAATCACTGACCCTCACCCTGATCCCCCGGGAATCACCGACCCTCACCCTGATCCCGGGAATCACTGACCCTCACCTTGATCGCAGGAATCACTGACCCTTACCCTGATCCCGGGACTCACTGACCCTTACCCTGATCCCGGGAATCACTGACCCTCACCCTCAACCCGAGAATCACTGACCCTCACCCTGATCCCCCGGGAATCATTGACCTTGACCCTGATCCCGGGAATCTCTGACCCTCAACCTGATCCCCCGGGATTCACTGACCCTCAGGCTGATCCCGGGAATCACTGACCCTCATGCTGATCCCGGGAATCACTGACCCTCACCCTGATCCCTGAAATCACTGACCCTCACCCTGATCGCAGGAATCACTGACCCTCACCCTGATCCAGGGAATCACTGACCCTCACCCTGATCGCAAGAATCACTGACCCTCACCCTGATCACAGGAATCACTGACCCTCACCCTGATCGCAGGAATCACTGACCCTCACCCTGATCGCAGGAATCACTGACCCTCACCCTGATCGCAGGAATCACTGACCCTCACCCTGTTCCTGGGAATCACTCACACTCACCCCGATCCCCGAAAAATCACTGACCCTCACCCTGATCCCCCAGGAATCACTGACCCTCACCCTGATGCCAAAAATCACTGATCCTCACCCTGATCCCAGGAATCACTGACCCTCACCCTGATCCTGGGAATCATTGACCCTCAGCCTGATCCCGGTAAACACTGACCTGCACCCTGATCCCGGGAATCACTGACCCTCACCCTGATCACAGGAAACACTGACCTTCACCCTGATCCCGAGAAACACTGACCCTCAACCTGATCCCGGTAAACACTGATCTTCACCTTGAACCCGGGAATCACTGACCCTCACCCTGATCTCAGGAATCACTGACCCGCAGCCTGACCTCCCGGGATTCACAGACACTCACCCTGTTCCCGGGAATCACTGACCCTCACCCCGATCCCAAAAATCACTGATCCTCACCCTGATCGCAGGAATCACTGACCCTCACCCTGTTCCTGGGAATCACTCACACTCACCCCGATCCCCGAAAAATCACTGACCCTCACCCTGATCCCCCAGGAATCACTGACCATCACCTTGAATCCGGGAATCACTCGGCTCTCACCCTGATCCCGGGAATCGCTGACCACCGCCCTGTTTCCGGGAATCACTGACCCTCACCCTGAACCCAAAAATCACTGATCCTCACCCTGTTCCCGGGAATCACTGACCCTCACCCTGATGCCAAAAATCACTGATCCTCACCCTGATCCCAGGAATCACTGACCCTCACCCTGATCCTGGGAATCATTGACCCTCAGCCTGATCCCGGTAAACACTGACCTGCACCCTGATCCCGGGAATCACTGACCCTCACCCTGATCCCAGGAAACACTGACCTTCACCCTGATCCCGAGAAACACTGACCCTCAACCTGATCCCGGTAAACACTGATCTTCACCTTGAACCCGGGAATCACTGACCCTCACCCTGATCCCAGGAATCACTGACCCGCAGCCTGACCTCCCGGGATTCACAGACACTCACCCTGTTCCCGGGAATCACTGACGCTCACCCTGATCGCAGGAATCACTGACCCTCACCCTGATCCAGGGAATCACTGACCCTCACCCTGATCCTGGGAATCACTGACCCTCATCTTGATCGCAGGAATCACTGACCCTCACCCTGATCGCAGGAATCACTGACCCTCACCCTGACGCAGGAATCACTGACCCTCACCCTGATCGCAGGAATCACTGACCCTCACCCTGATCGCAGGAATCACTGACCCTCACCCTGATTGCAGGAATCACTGACCCTCACCCTGTTCCCGGGAATCACTGACCCTCACCCCGATCCCCGAAAAATCACTGACCCTCACCCTGATCCCCCGGGAATCACTGACCCTCACCCTGAATTCGGGAATCACTCGGCCCTCACCCTGATCCCGGGAATCGCTGACCCCCGCCCTGTTTCCGGGAATCACTGACCCTCACCCTGATCCCAAAAATCACTGATCCTCACCCTGTTCCCGGGAATCACTGACCCTCACCCTGATGCCAAAAATCACTGATCCTCACCCTGATCCCAGGAATCACTGACCCTCACCCTGATCCCAGGAATCATTGACCCTCAGCCTGATCCCGGTAAACATTGACCTGCACCCTGAATCTGGGAATCACTGACCCTCACCCTGATCCTGGGAATCACTGACCTGCACCCTGATCCCGGGAATCACTGACCCTCACCCTGATCCCAGGAAACACTGACCTTCACCCTGATCCCGGGAAACACTGACCCTCAACCTGATCCCGGTAAACACTGACCCTCACCTTGAACCTGGGAATCACTGACCCTCACCCTGATCCCAGGAATCACTGACCCGCAGCCTGACCTCCTGGGATTCACAGATACTCACCCTGTTCCCGGGAATCACTGACGCTCACCTGATTCCGGGAAACACTGACCCTCACCCTGATCCTGGGAATCACTGAGCCTCTCCCTGATCCCAGGAATCACTGACCCTCACTTGATCCCGGGAATCACTGACCCTCACCCTGATCCCAGGAATCACTGACCCTCAGCCTGATCCCGGGAATCACTGACCCTCACCCTGATCCCGGGAATCACTGACCCCTCACCCTGATCCCGGGAATCACTGAACCTCACCCCGATCCCCCGGGAATCACTGACCCTCACCCTGATACCAGGAATCAATGAACCTCACCCTGATCCGAGGAATCACGGACCTTCACCCTGATCCCAAAAATCACTGACCCTCACCATGATCCTGGGAATCACTGACCCTCACCCTGATGCCCCGGGAATCACTGATACTCACCCTGACCCCGGGAATCACTGACACTCACCCTTACCCCGGGAATCACTGACACTCACCCTGACCCCGGGAATCACTGACACTCACCCTGACCCCGGGAATCACTGAGCCTCACCCTGATCCCTCGGGAATCACTGACCCTCACCCTGATCCCGGGTATTACTGACCCTCACCCTGACCTTCAGGGAATCACTGACCCTCACCCTGATCCTGGGTATCACTGACCCTCACACTGACCTTCAGGGAATCACTGACCCTCACCCTGATCCCAGGAATCACTGACCCTCACCCTGATCCCGGGAATAACTGACCCTCACCCTGATCCCGGGCATCACTGACCCTCAAACTGATCTCGGGAATCACTGACCCTCAGCCTGATCCCGGGCATCACTGACCCTCACCCTGATCCCGGGCATCACTGACCCTCACCCTGATCCCGGGCATCACTGATCCTCACCCTGATCCCAGGCATCACTGACCCTCACCCTGATCCCAGGAATCACTGACCCTCACCCTGATCCCCCGGGAATCACTGACCCTCAACTTGAACCCCCAGGAATCACTGACCCTCACGCTGATCCCGGGAATCTCTGACCCTCACACTGATCCCGGGAATCACTGACCCTCACCCTGATCCCAGGATTCACTGACCCTCACCCTGATCCCAGGAATCACTGACCCTCACCCTGATCCCCCGGGAATCACTGACCCTCACCTTGAACCCCCAGGAATCACTGACCCTCACCCTGATCCCGGGAATCTCTGACCCTCACATTGATCCCGGGAATCACTGACCCTCACCCTGATCCCAGGATTCACTGACCCTCACCCTGATCCCGGGAATCACTCACACTCACCCTGATCCCAGGAATCACTGACCCTCACCCTGAACCCCAGGGAATCACTGATCCCCACCCTGATCCTGTGAATCACAGACCATCACGCTGATCCTGGGAATCACTGAGCCTCACCCTGATCCCCAGGGAATCACTGATCTCCATCCTGATCCCGGGAATCACTGACCTTCAGCCTGATCCCAGGAATCACTGACCCTCACCCTGATCCCGGGAATCATTCACCCTCAGCCTGATCCCGGTAAACATTGACCTGCACCCTGAATCCGGGAATCACTGAGCCTCACCCTGATCCTGGGAATCACTGACCTGCACCCTGATCCCGGGAATCACTGACCTGCACCCTGATCCCGGGAATCACTGACCCTCACCCTGATCCCAGGAAACACTGACCTTCACCCTGATCCCGGGAATCACTGACCCTCAACCTGATCCCGGTAAACACTGACCCTCACCTTGAACCCGGGAATCACTGACCCTCACCCTGATCCCAGGAATCACTGACCCGCAGCCTGACCTCCCGGGATTCACAGACACTCACCCTGTTCCCGGGAATCACTGACGCTCACCTGATCCTGGGAATCACTGACCCTCACCCTGATCCTGGGAATCACTGACCCTCACCCTGATCCCGGGAATCACTGACCCTCACATTGATCACCCGGGAATCACTGATCCTCACCCTGATCCCACGGAATCACCGACCCTTACCCTGATCCTGGGAATCACTGAGCCTCTCCCTGATCCCAGGAATCACTGACCCTCACTTGATCCCGGGAATCACTGAACCTCACCTGATCCCAGTAATCACTGACCCTCAGCCTGATCCCGGGAATCACTGACACTCACGCTGGTCCTGAAAATCACTGACCCTCACCCTGATGCCCCGGGAATCACTGATCCTCACCCTGATCCCCCGGGAATCTCTGACCCTCAACTTGATCCCCCGGGATTCGCTGACCCTCACGCTGATCCCAGGAATCACTGACCCTCACCCTGATCCCGGGAATAACTGACCCTCACCCTGATCCCGGGCATCACTGACCCTCAGCCTGATCACAGGAATCACTGACCCTCACCCTGATCCCCCGGGAATCACTGACCCTCACCCTGATCGCAGGAATCACTGACCCTCACCCTGATCCCAGGAATCACTGACCCTCACCCTGATCCCGGGCATCCCTGACCCTCAACCTGATCCCGGGAATTGCTGACCCTCAGCCTGATCACAGGAATCACTGACCCTCACCCTGATCCCCCGGGAATCACTGACCCTCACCCTGAACCCCCGGGAATCACTGACCCTCACCCTGATCGCAGGAATCACTGACCCTCACCCTGATCCCAGGAATCACTGACCTTGACCCTGATCCCGGGAACCACTGACCCTCACCCTGTTCCCAGGAATCACTGACCCTCACCCTGATCCCGGGAATCACTGACCTGCACGCTGATCCCGGGAATCACTGACCCTCACCCTGATCCTGAAAATCACTGACCCTCACCTTGATCCCCGAGAAATCACTGACCCTCACCCTGATCCCCCGGGAATCACTGACTCTCACCCTGAACCCGGTAATCACTGGTCCTCACCCTGATCCCGAAATTCACTGACCCCCGCCATGTTCCCGGGAATCACTGACCCTCACCCTGTTCCCAAAAATCACTGATCCTCACCCTGTTCCCAGAAATCACTGATCCTCACCCTGTTCCCGGGAATCACTGACCCTCACCCTGATCCCAAAAATCACTGATCTTCACCCTGAGCCCGGGAATCATTGACCCTCACCCTGATCCTGGGAAACACTAACCTGCACCTGATCCTGGGAATCATTGACCCTCAGCCTGATCCAAGGAATCAGTGACCCTCACCCTGATCCCCCGGGAATCGCTGACCCTCACCCTGATCTTGGGAATCACTGACCCTCACCCTGATCTTGGGAATCACTGACCCTCACCCTGATCCCGGGAATCACTCACCCTCACCCTGAACCCGGGCATCACTGACCCTCACGTTAATACCCAGGGAATCACTGATCCCCACCCTGATCCTGGGAATCACTGACCATCACCCTGATCCCCAGGGAATCACTGATCTCCATCCTGATCCGGGGAATCACTGAACCTCACCCTGATCCCCAGGGAATCACTGACCGACACAAAGATCCCGGGAATCAGAGACCTCAACTTGATCCCAGGATTCACTGACCCTCACCCTGATCCCGGGAATCACTGACATTCACTCTGATCCCGGGAATCACTGACCCTCACCCTGATCCTGGGAAAAACTGACCCTCACCCTGATCCCGGGAATCACTGACCCTCACCCTGATCCTGGGAATCACTGACCCTCACCCTGATCCCGGGAAACACAGACCCTCACCCTGATCCCCCAGGTATCACTGACCCTCACCCTGATCCCCTGGGAATCACTGACCCTCACCCTGATCCCCCGGGAATCACTGACCCTCACCCTGATCCCCCGGGAATCACTGACCCTCACCCTGATCGCAGGAATCACTGACCCTCTCCCTGATCCCGGGAATCACTGACCCTCACCTTGATCCCCCGGGAATCACTGACCCTCACCCTGATCGCAGGAATCACTGACCCTCTCCCTGATCCCGGGAATCACTGACCCTCACCCTGATCCCGGGAATCACTGACCCTCACCCTCAACCCGAGAATCACTGACCCTCACCCTGATACCCCGGGAATCATTGACCTTGACCCTGATCCCCCGGGAATCACTGACCCTCACCCTGATCCCCCGGGAATCACTGACCCTCACCCTGATCCCCCGGGAATCACTGACCCTCACCCTGATCGCAGGAATCACTGACCCTCTCCCTGATCCCGGGAATCACTGACCCTCACCTTGATCCCCCGGGAATCACTGACCCTCACCCTGATCGCAGGAATCACTGACCCTCTCCCTGATCCCGGGAATCACTGACCCTCACCCTGATCCCGGGAATCACTGACCCTCACCCTCAACCCGAGAATCACTGACCCTCACCCTGATACCCCGGGAATCATTGACCTTGACCCTGATCCCGGGAATCTCTGACGCTCAACCTGATCCCCTGTGATTCACTGACCCTCACTCTGATCCCGGGAATCACTGACCCTCACTCTGATCCCGGGAATCACTGACCCTCACCCTGACCCCGGGAATCACTGACCCTCACCCTGATCCCAGGAATCACTGACCCTCACCCTGATCCTGGGAATCACTGACCCTCACCCTGATCGCAGGAATCACTGACCCTCACCCTGATCACAGGAATCACTGACCCTCACCCTGATCGCAGGAATCACTGACCCTGACCCTGATCGCAAGAATCACTGACCCTCACCCTGATCGCAGGAATCACTGACCCTCACCCTGTTCCTGGGAATCACTCACACTCACCCCGATCCCCGAAAAATCACTGACCCTCACCCTGATCCCCCAGGAATCACTGACCCTCACCCTGAATCCGGGAATCACTCGGCTCTCACCCTGATCCCGGGAATCGCTGACCACCGCCCTGTTTCCGGGAATCACTGACCCTCACCCTGAACCCAAAAATCACTGATCCTCACCCTGTTCCCGGGAATCACTGACCCTCACCCTGATGCCAAAAATCACTGATCCTCACCCTGATCCCAGGAATCACTGACCCTCACCCTGATCCTGGGAATCATTGACCCTCAGCCTGATCCCTGTAAACACTGACCTGCACCCTGATCCCGGGAATCACTGACCCTCACCCTGATCCCAGGAAACACTGACCTTCACCCTGATCCCGAGAAACACTGACCCTCAACCTGATCCCGGTAAACACTGATCTTCACCTTGAACCCGGGAATCACTGACCCTCACCCTGATCTCAGGAATCACTGACCCGCAGCCTGACCTCCCGGGATTCACAGACACTCACCCTGTTCCCGGGAATCACTGACCCTCACCCCGATCCCAAAAATCACTGATCCTCACCCTGATCCCAGGAATCACTGACCCTCACCCTGATCCTGGGAATCATTGACCCTCAGCCTGATCCCGGTAAACATTGACCTGCACCCTGATCCTGGGAATCACTGACCCTCACCCTGATCCTGGGAATCACTGACCTTCACCCTGATCCCGGGAAACACTGACCCTCAACCTGATCCCGGTAAACACTGACCCTCACCTTGAACCTTGGAATCACTGACCCTCACCCTGATCCCAGGAATCACTGACCCGCAGCCTGACCTCCCGGGATTCACAGACACTCACCCTGTTCCCGGGAATCACTGACGCTCACCCTGATCGCAGGAATCACTGACCCTCACCCTGATCCAGGGAATCACTGACCCTCACCCTGATCCAGGGAATTACTGACCCTCACCCTGATCCAGGGAATCACTGACCCTCATCCTGATCGCAGGAATCACTGACCCTCACCCTGATCGCAGGAATCACTGACCCTCACCCTGATCGCAGGAATCACTGACCCTCACCCTGATCGCAGGAATCACTGACCCTCACCCTGATCGCAGGAATCACTGACCCTCACCCTGTTCCCGGGAATCATTGACCCTCAGCCTGATCCCGGTAAACATTGACCTGCACCCTGAATCCGGGAATCACTGACCCTGACCCTGATCCTGGGAATCACTGACCTGCACCCTGATCCCGGGAATCACTGACCCTCACCCTGATCCTGGGAAACACTGACCTTCACCCTGATCCCGGGAAACACTGACCCTCAACCTGATCCCGGTAAACACTGACCCTCACCTTGAACCTGGGAATCACTGACCCTCAACCTGATCCCAGGAATCACTGACCCGCAGCCTGACCTCCTGGGATTCACAGATACTCACCCTGTTCCCGGGAATCACTGACGCTCACCTGATTCCGGGAAACACTGACCCTCACCCTGATCCTGGGAATCACTGAGCCTCTCCCTGATCCCAGGAATCACTGACCCTCACTTGATCCCGGGAATCACTGACCCTCACCCTGATCCCAGGAATCACTGACCCTCACCCTGATCCCGGGAATCACTGACCCTCACCCTGATCCCGGGAATCACTGACCCCTCACCCTGATCCCGGGAATCACTGAACCTCACCCCGATCCCCCGGGAATCACTGACCCTCACCCTGATACCAGGAATCAATGAACCTCACCCTGATCCGAGGAATCACGGACCTTCACCCTGATCCCGAAAATCAATGACCCTCACCATGATCCTGGGAATCACTGACCCTCACCCTGATCCCCTGGGAATCACTGATACTCACCCTGACCCCGGGAATCACTGACACTCACCCTGACCCCGGGAATCACTGACACTCACCCTGACCCCGGGAATCACTGAGCCTCACCCTGATCCCTCGGGAATCACTGACCCTCACCCTGATCCCGGGTATCACTGACCCTCACCCTGACCTTCAGGGAATCACTGACCCTCACCCTGATCCTGGGTATCACTGACCCTCACACTGACCTTCAGGGAATCACTAACCCTCACCCTGATCCCAGGAATCACTGACCCTCACCCTGATCCCGGGAATAACTGACCCTCACCCTGATCCCGGGCATCACTGAACCTCAAACAGATCCCGGGAATCACTGACCCTCAGCCTGATCCCGGGCATCACTGACCCTCACCCTGATCCCGGGCATCACTGACCCTCACCCTGATCCCAGGCATCACTGACCCTCACCCTGATCCCAGGAATCACTGACCCTCACCCTGATCCCGGGAATCACTGACCCTCAGCCTGATCCCGGGAATCTCTGACCCTCACATTGATCCCGGGAATCACTGACCCTCACCCTGATCCCAGGATTCACTGACCCTCACCCTGATCCCGGGAATCACTCACACTCACCCTGATCCCCCGGGAATCACTGACCCTCACCCTGAACCCCAGGGAATCACTGATCCCCACCCTGATCCCTCGGGAATCACTGACCCTCACCCTGATCCCGGGTATCACTGACCCTCACCCTGACCTTCAGGGAATCACTGACCCTCACCCTGATCCTGGGTATCACTGACCCTCACACTGACCTTCAGGGAATCACTAACCCTCACCCTGATCCCAGGAATCACTGACCCTCACCCTGACCCCGGGAATAACTGACCCTCACCCTGATCCCGGGCATCACTGAACCTCAAACAGATCCCGGGAATCACTGACCCTCAGCCTGATCCCAGGAATCACTGACCCTCAGCCTGATCCCGGGCATCACTGACCCTCACCCTGATCCCGGGAATCACTGACCCTCACCCTGATCCCGGGCATCACTGACCCTCACCCTGATCCCGGGCATCACTGACCCTCACCCTGATCCCAGGCATCACTGACCCTCACCCTGATCCCAGGAATCACTGACCCTCACCCTGATCCCGGGAATCACTGACCCTCAGCCTGATCCCAGGAATCTCTGACCCTCACATTGATCCCGGGAATCACTGACCCTCACCCTGATCCCAGGATTCACTGACCCTCACCCTGATCCCGGGAATCACTCACACTCACCCTGATCCCCCGGGAATCACTGACCCTCACCCTGAACCCCAGGGAATCACTGATCCCCACCCTGATCCTGTGAATCACAGACCATCACGCTGATCCTGGGAATCACTGAGCCTCACCCTGATCCCCAGGGAATCACTGATCTCCATCCTGATCCCGGGAATCACTGACCTTCAGCCTGATCCCAGGAATCACTGACCCTCACCCTGATCCAGGGAATCACTGACCCTCACCCTGATCCTGGGAATCACTGACCCTCATCTTGATCGCAGGAATCACTGACCCTCACCCTGATCGCAGGAATCACTGACCCTCACCCTGACGCAGGAATCACTGACCCTCACCCTGATCGCAGGAATCACTGACCCTCACCCTGATCGCAGGAATCACTGACCCTCACCCTGATTGCAGGAATCACTGACCCTCACCCTGTTCCCGGGAATCACTGACCCTCACCCCGATCCCCGAAAAATCACTGACCCTCACCCTGATCCCCCGGGAATCACTGACCCTCACCCTGAATTCGGGAATCACTCGGCCCTCACCCTGATCCCGGGAATCGCTGACCCCCGCCCTGTTTCCGGGAATCACTGACCCTCACCCTGATCCCAAAAATCACTGATCCTCACCCTGTTCCCGGGAATCACTGACCCTCACCCTGATGCCAAAAATCACTGATCCTCACCCTGATCCCAGGAATCACTGACCCTCACCCTGATCCCAGGAATCATTGACCCTCAGCCTGATCCCGGTAAACATTGACCTGCACCCTGAATCTGGGAATCACTGACCCTCACCCTGATCCTGGGAATCACTGACCTGCACCCTGATCCCGGGAATCACTGACCCTCACCCTGATCCCAGGAAACACTGACCTTCACCCTGATCCCGGGAAACACTGACCCTCAACCTGATCCCGGTAAACACTGACCCTCACCTTGAACCCGGGAATCACTGACCCTCACCCTGATCCCAGGAATCACTGACCCGCAGCCTGACCTCCTGGGATTCACAGATACTCACCCTGTTCCCGGGAATCACTGACGCTCACCTGATTCCGGGAAACACTGACCCTCACCCTGATCCTGGGAATCACTGAGCCTCTCCCTGATCCCAGGAATCACTGACCCTCACTTGATCCCGGGAATCACTGACCCTCACCCTGATCCCAGGAATCACTGACCCTCAGCCTGATCCCGGGAATCACTGACCCTCACCCTGATCCCGGGAATCACTGACCCCTCACCCTGATCCCGGGAATCACTGAACCTCACCCCGATCCCCCGGGAATCACTGACCCTCACCCTGATACCAGGAATCAATGAACCTCACCCTGATCCGAGGAATCACGGACCTTCACCCTGATCCCAAAAATCACTGACCCTCACCATGATCCTGGGAATCACTGACCCTCACCCTGATGCCCCGGGAATCACTGATACTCACCCTGACCCCGGGAATCACTGACACTCACCCTGACCCCGGGAATCACTGACACTCACCCTGACCCCGGGAATCACTGACACTCACCCTGACCCCGGGAATCACTGAGCCTCACCCTGATCCCTCGGGAATCACTGACCCTCACCCTGATCCCGGGTATCACTGACCCTCACCCTGACCTTCAGGGAATCACTGACCCTCACCCTGATCCTGGGTATCACTGACCCTCACACTGACCTTCAGGGAATCACTGACCCTCACCCTGATCCCAGGAATCACTGACCCTCACCCTGATCCCGGGAATGACTGACCCTCACCCTGATCCCGGGCATCACTGACCCTCAAACTGATCTCGGGAATCACTGACCCTCAGCCTGATCCCGGGCATCACTGACCCTCACCCTGATCCCGGGCATCACTGACCCTCACCCTGATCCCGGGCATCACTGATCCTCACCCTGATCCCAGGCATCACTGACCCTCACCCTGATCCCAGGCATCACTGACCCTCACCCTGATCCCAGGAATCACTGACCCTCACCCTGATCCCCCGGGAATCACTGACCCTCAACTTGAACCCCCAGGAATCACTGACCCTCACGCTGATCCCGGGAATCTCTGACCCTCACACTGATCCCGGTAATCACTGACCCTCACCCTGATCCCAGGATTCACTGACCCTCACCCTGATCCCAGGAATCACTGACCCTCACCCTGATCCCCCGGGAATCACTGACCCTCACCTTGAACCCCCAGGAATCACTGACCCTCATGCTGATCCCGGGAATCTCTGACCCTCACATTGATCCCGGGAATCACTGACCCTCACCCTGATCCCAGGATTCACTGACCCTCACCCTGATCCCGGGAATCACTCACACTCACCCTGATCCCAGGAATCACTGACCCTCACCCTGAACCCCAGGGAATCACTGATCCCCACCCTGATCCTGTGAATCACAGACCATCACGCTGATCCTGGGAATCACTGAGCCTCACCCTGATCCCCAGGGAATCACTGATCTCCATCCTGATCCCGGGAATCACTGACCTTCAGCCTGATCCCAGGAATCACTGACCCTCACCCTGATCCCGGGAATCATTCACCCTCAGCCTGATCCCGGTAAACATTGACCTGCACCCTGAATCCGGGAATCACTGAGCCTCACCCTGATCCTGGGAATCACTGACCTGCACCCTGATCCCGGGAATCACTGACCTGCACCCTGATCCCGGGAATCACTGACCCTCACCCTGATCCCAGGAAACACTGACCTTCACCCTGATCCCGGGAATCACTGACCCTCAACCTGATCCCGGTAAACACTGACCCTCACCTTGAACCCGGGAATCACTGACCCTCACCCTGATCCCAGGAATCACTGACCCGCAGCCTGACCTCCCGGGATTCACAGACACTCACCCTGTTCCCGGGAATCACTGACGCTCACCTGATCCTGGGAATCACTGACCCTCACCCTGATCCTGGGAATCACTGACCCTCACCCTGATCCCGGGAATCACTGACCCTCACATTGATCACCCGGGAATCACTGATCCTCACCCTGATCCCACGGAATCACCGACCCTTACCCTGATCCTGGGAATCACTGAGCCTCTCCCTGATCCCAGGAATCACTGACCCTCACTTGATCCCGGGAATCACTGAACCTCACCTGATCCCAGTAATCACTGACCCTCAGCCTGATCCCGGGAATCACTGACACTCACGCTGGTCCTGAAAATCACTGACCCTCACCCTGATGCCCCGGGAATCACTGATCCTCACCCTGATCCCCCGGGAATCTCTGACCCTCAACTTGATCCCCCGGGATTCGCTGACCCTCACGCTGATCCCAGGAATCACTGACCCTCACCCTGATCCCGGGAATAACTGACCCTCACCCTGATCCCGGGCATCACTGACCCTCAGCCTGATCACAGGAATCACTGACCCTCACCCTGATCCCCCGGGAATCACTGACCCTCACCCTGATCGCAGGAATCACTGACCCTCACCCTGATCCCAGGAATCACTGACCCTCACCCTGATCCCGGGCATCCCTGACCCTCAACCTGATCCCGGGAATTGCTGACCCTCAGCCTGATCACAGGAATCACTGACCCTCACCCTGATCCCCCGGGAATCACTGACCCTCACCCTGAACCCCCGGGAATCACTGACCCTCACCCTGATCGCAGGAATCACTGACCCTCACCCTGATCCCAGGAATCACTGACCTTGACCCTGATCCCGGGAACCACTGACCCTCACCCTGTTCCCAGGAATCACTGACCCTCACCCTGATCCCGGGAATCACTGACCTGCACGCTGATCCCGGGAATCACTGACCCTCACCCTGATCCTGAAAATCACTGACCCTCACCTTGATCCCCGAGAAATCACTGACCCTCACCCTGATCCCCCGGGAATCACTGACTCTCACCCTGAACCCGGTAATCACTGGTCCTCACCCTGATCCCGAAATTCACTGACCCCCGCCATGTTCCCGGGAATCACTGACCCTCACCCTGTTCCCAAAAATCACTGATCCTCACCCTGTTCCCAGAAATCACTGATCCTCACCCTGTTCCCGGGAATCACTGACCCTCACCCTGATCCCAAAAATCACTGATCTTCACCCTGAGCCCGGGAATCATTGACCCTCACCCTGATCCTGGGAAACACTAACCTGCACCTGATCCTGGGAATCATTGACCCTCAGCCTGATCCAAGGAATCAGTGACCCTCACCCTGATCCCCCGGGAATCGCTGACCCTCACCCTGATCTTGGGAATCACTGACCCTCACCCTGATCTTGGGAATCACTGACCCTCACCCTGATCCCGGGAATCACTCACCCTCACCCTGAACCCGGGCATCACTGACCCTCACGTTAATACCCAGGGAATCACTGATCCCCACCCTGATCCTGGGAATCACTGACCATCACCCTGATCCCCAGGGAATCACTGATCTCCATCCTGATCCCGGGAATCACTGAACCTCACCCTGATCCCCAGGGAATCACTGACCGACACAAAGATCCCGGGAATCAGAGACCTCAACTTGATCCCAGGATTCACTGACCCTCACCCTGATCCCGGGAATCACTGACATTCACTCTGATCCCGGGAATCACTGACCCTCACCCTGATCCTGGGAAAAACTGACCCTCACCCTGATCCCGGGAATCACTGACCCTCACCCTGATCCTGGGAATCACTGACCCTCACCCTGATCCCGGGAAACACAGACCCTCACCCTGATCCCCCAGGTATCACTGACCCTCACCCTGATCCCCCGGGAATCACTGACCCTCACCCTGATCCCCCGGGAATCACTGACCCTCACCCTGATCCCCCGGGAATCACTGACCCTCACCCTGATCCCCCGGGAATCACTGACCCTCACCTTGATCCCCCGGGAATCACTGACCCTCACCCTGATCGCAGGAATCACTGACCCTCTCCCTGATCCCGGGAATCACTGACCCTCACCCTGATCCCGGGAATCACTGACCCTCACCCTCAACCCGAGAATCACTGACCCTCACCCTGATACCCCGGGAATCATTGACCTTGACCCTGATCCCGGGAATCTCTGACGCTCAACCTGATCCCCTGTGATTCACTGACCCTCACTCTGATCCCGGGAATCACTGACCCTCACTCTGATCCCGGGAATCACTGACCCTCACCCTGACCCCGGGAATCACTGACCCTCACCCTGATCCCAGGAATCACTGACCCTCACCCTGATCCTGGGAATCACTGACCCTCACCCTGATCGCAGGAATCACTGACCCTCACCCTGATCACAGGAATCACTGACCCTCACCCTGATCGCAGGAATCACTGACCCTGACCCTGATCGCAAGAATCACTGACCCTCACCCTGATCGCAGGAATCACTGACCCTCACCCTGTTCCTGGGAATCACTCACACTCACCCCGATCCCCGAAAAATCACTGACCCTCACCCTGATCCCCCAGGAATCACTGACCCTCACCCTGAATCCGGGAATCACTCGGCTCTCACCCTGATCCCGGGAATCGCTGACCACCGCCCTGTTTCCGGGAATCACTGACCCTCACCCTGAACCCAAAAATCACTGATCCTCACCCTGTTCCCGGGAATCACTGACCCTCACCCTGATGCCAAAAATCACTGATCCTCACCCTGATCCCAGGAATCACTGACCCTCACCCTGATCCTGGGAATCATTGACCCTCAGCCTGATCCCTGTAAACACTGACCTGCACCCTGATCCCGGGAATCACTGACCCTCACCCTGATCCCAGGAAACACTGACCTTCACCCTGATCCCGAGAAACACTGACCCTCAACCTGATCCCGGTAAACACTGATCTTCACCTTGAACCCGGGAATCACTGACCCTCACCCTGATCTCAGGAATCACTGACCCGCAGCCTGACCTCCCGGGATTCACAGACACTCACCCTGTTCCCGGGAATCACTGACCCTCACCCCGATCCCAAAAATCACTGATCCTCACCCTGATCCCAGGAATCACTGACCCTCACCCTGATCCTGGGAATCATTGACCCTCAGCCTGATCCCGGTAAACATTGACCTGCACCCTGATCCTGGGAATCACTGACCCTCACCCTGATCCTGGGAATCACTGACCTTCACCCTGATCCCGGGAAACACTGACCCTCAACCTGATCCCGGTAAACACTGACCCTCACCTTGAACCTTGGAATCACTGACCCTCACCCTGATCCCAGGAATCACTGACCCGCAGCCTGACCTCCCGGGATTCACAGACACTCACCCTGTTCCCGGGAATCACTGACGCTCACCCTGATCGCAGGAATCACTGACCCTCACCCTGATCCAGGGAATCACTGACCCTCACCCTGATCCAGGGAATTACTGACCCTCACCCTGATCCAGGGAATCACTGACCCTCATCCTGATCGCAGGAATCACTGACCCTCACCCTGATCGCAGGAATCACTGACCCTCACCCTGATCGCAGGAATCACTGACCCTCACCCTGATCGCAGGAATCACTGACCCTCACCCTGTTCCCGGGAATCACTGACCCTCACCCCGATCCCCGAAAAATCACTGACCCTCACCCTGATCCCCCGGGAATCACTGACCCTCACCCTGAATTCGGGAATCACTCGGCCCTCACCCTGATCCCGGGAATCGCTGACCCCCGCCCTGTTTCCGGGAATCACTGACCCTCACCCTGATCCCAAAAATCACTGATCCTCACCCTGTTCCCGGGAATCACTGACCCTCACCCTGATGCCAAAAATCACTGATCCTCACCCTGATCCCAGGAATCACTGACCCTCACCCTGATCCCAGGAATCATTGACCCTCAGCCTGATCCCGGTAAACATTGACCTGCACCCTGAATCCGGGAATCACTGACCCTGACCCTGATCCTGGGAATCACTGACCTGCACCCTGATCCCGGGAATCACTGACCCTCACCCTGATCCTGGGAAACACTGACCTTCACCCTGATCCCGGGAAACACTGACCCTCAACCTGATCCCGGTAAACACTGACCCTCACCTTGAACCTGGGAATCACTGACCCTCAACCTGATCCCAGGAATCACTGACCCGCAGCCTGACCTCCTGGGATTCACAGATACTCACCCTGTTCCCGGGAATCACTGACGCTCACCTGATTCCGGGAAACACTGACCCTCACCCTGATCCTGGGAATCACTGAGCCTCTCCCTGATCCCAGGAATCACTGACCCTCACTTGATCCCGGGAATCACTGACCCTCACCCTGATCCCAGGAATCACTGACCCTCACCCTGATCCCGGGAATCACTGACCCTCACCCTGATCCCGGGAATCACTGACCCCTCACCCTGATCCCGGGAATCACTGAACCTCACCCCGATCCCCCGGGAATCACTGACCCTCACCCTGATACCAGGAATCAATGAACCTCACCCTGATCCGAGGAATCACGGACCTTCACCCTGATCCCGAAAATCAATGACCCTCACCATGATCCTGGGAATCACTGACCCTCACCCTGATCCCCTGGGAATCACTGATACTCACCCTGACCCCGGGAATCACTGACACTCACCCTGACCCCGGGAATCACTGACACTCACCCTGACCCCGGGAATCACTGAGCCTCACCCTGATCCCTCGGGAATCACTGACCCTCACCCTGATCCCGGGTATCACTGACCCTCACCCTGACCTTCAGGGAATCACTGACCCTCACCCTGATCCTGGGTATCACTGACCCTCACACTGACCTTCAGGGAATCACTAACCCTCACCCTGATCCCAGGAATCACTGACCCTCACCCTGATCCCGGGAATAACTGACCCTCACCCTGATCCCGGGCATCACTGAACCTCAAACAGATCCCGGGAATCACTGACCCTCAGCCTGATCCCAGGAATCACTGACCCTCAGCCTGATCCCGGGCATCACTGACCCTCACCCTGATCCCGGGAATCACTGACCCTCACCCTGATCCCGGGCATCACTGACCCTCACCCTGATCCCGGGCATCACTGACCCTCACCCTGATCCCAGGCATCACTGACCCTCACCCTGATCCCAGGAATCACTGACCCTCACCCTGATCCCGGGAATCACTGACCCTCAGCCTGATCCCGGGAATCTCTGACCCTCACATTGATCCCGGGAATCACTGACCCTCACCCTGATCCCAGGATTCACTGACCCTCACCCTGATCCCGGGAATCACTCACACTCACCCTGATCCCCCGGGAATCACTGACCCTCACCCTGAACCCCAGGGAATCACTGATCCCCACCCTGATCCTGTGAATCACAGACCATCACGCTGATCCTGGGAATCACTGAGCCTCACCCTGATCCCCAGGGAATCACTGATCTCCATCCTGATCCCGGGAATCACTGACCTTCAGCCTGATCCCAGGAATCACTGACCCTCACCCTGATCCAGGGAATCACTGACCCTCACCCTGATCCTGGGAATCACTGACCCTCATCTTGATCGCAGGAATCACTGACCCTCACCCTGATCGCAGGAATCACTGACCCTCACCCTGACGCAGGAATCACTGACCCTCACCCTGATCGCAGGAATCACTGACCCTCACCCTGATCGCAGGAATCACTGACCCTCACCCTGATTGCAGGAATCACTGACCCTCACCCTGTTCCCGGGAATCACTGACCCTCACCCCGATCCCCGAAAAATCACTGACCCTCACCCTGATCCCCCGGGAATCACTGACCCTCACCCTGAATTCGGGAATCACTCGGCCCTCACCCTGATCCCGGGAATCGCTGACCCCCGCCCTGTTTCCGGGAATCACTGACCCTCACCCTGATCCCAAAAATCACTGATCCTCACCCTGTTCCCGGGAATCACTGACCCTCACCCTGATGCCAAAAATCACTGATCCTCACCCTGATCCCAGGAATCACTGACCCTCACCCTGATCCCAGGAATCATTGACCCTCAGCCTGATCCCAGTAAACATTGACCTGCACCCTGAATCTGGGAATCACTGACCCTCACCCTGATCCTGGGAATCACTGACCTGCACCCTGATCCCGGGAATCACTGACCCTCACCCTGATCCCAGGAAACACTGACCTTCACCCTGATCCCGGGAAACACTGACCCTCAACCTGATCCCGGTAAACACTGACCCTCACCTTGAACCCGGGAATCACTGACCCTCACCCTGATCCCAGGAATCACTGACCCGCAGCCTGACCTCCTGGGATTCACAGATACTCACCCTGTTCCCGGGAATCACTGACGCTCACCTGATTCCGGGAAACACTGACCCTCACCCTGATCCTGGGAATCACTGAGCCTCTCCCTGATCCCAGGAATCACTGACCCTCACTTGATCCCGGGAATCACTGACCCTCACCCTGATCCCAGGAATCACTGACCCTCAGCCTGATCCCGGGAATCACTGACCCTCACCCTGATCCCGGGAATCACTGACCCCTCACCCTGATCCCGGGAATCACTGAACCTCACCCCGATCCCCCGGGAATCACTGACCCTCACCCTGATACCAGGAATCAATGAACCTCACCCTGATCCGAGGAATCACGGACCTTCACCCTGATCCCAAAAATCACTGACCCTCACCATGATCCTGGGAATCACTGACCCTCACCCTGATGCCCCGGGAATCACTGATACTCACCCTGACCCCGGGAATCACTGACACTCACCCTGACCCCGGGAATCACTGACACTCACCCTGACCCCGGGAATCACTGACACTCACCCTGACCCCGGGAATCACTGAGCCTCACCCTGATCCCTCGGGAATCACTGACCCTCACCCTGATCCCGGGTATCACTGACCCTCACCCTGACCTTCAGGGAATCACTGACCCTCACCCTGATCCTGGGTATCACTGACCCTCACACTGACCTTCAGGGAATCACTGACCCTCACCCTGATCCCAGGAATCACTGACCCTCACCCTGATCCCGGGAATGACTGACCCTCACCCTGATCCCGGGCATCACTGACCCTCAAACTGATCTCGGGAATCACTGACCCTCAGCCTGATCCCGGGCATCACTGACCCTCACCCTGATCCCGGGCATCACTGACCCTCACCCTGATCCCGGGCATCACTGATCCTCACCCTGATCCCAGGCATCACTGACCCTCACCCTGATCCCAGGCATCACTGACCCTCACCCTGATCCCAGGAATCACTGACCCTCACCCTGATCCCCCGGGAATCACTGACCCTCAACTTGAACCCCCAGGAATCACTGACCCTCACGCTGATCCCGGGAATCTCTGACCCTCACACTGATCCCGGTAATCACTGACCCTCACCCTGATCCCAGGATTCACTGACCCTCACCCTGATCCCAGGAATCACTGACCCTCACCCTGATCCCCCGGGAATCACTGACCCTCACCTTGAACCCCCAGGAATCACTGACCCTCATGCTGATCCCGGGAATCTCTGACCCTCACATTGATCCCGGGAATCACTGACCCTCACCCTGATCCCAGGATTCACTGACCCTCACCCTGATCCCGGGAATCACTCACACTCACCCTGATCCCAGGAATCACTGACCCTCACCCTGAACCCCAGGGAATCACTGATCCCCACCCTGATCCTGTGAATCACAGACCATCACGCTGATCCTGGGAATCACTGAGCCTCACCCTGATCCCCAGGGAATCACTGATCTCCATCCTGATCCCGGGAATCACTGACCTTCAGCCTGATCCCAGGAATCACTGACCCTCACCCTGATCCCGGGAATCATTCACCCTCAGCCTGATCCCGGTAAACATTGACCTGCACCCTGAATCCGGGAATCACTGAGCCTCACCCTGATCCTGGGAATCACTGACCTGCACCCTGATCCCGGGAATCACTGACCTGCACCCTGATCCCGGGAATCACTGACCCTCACCCTGATCCCAGGAAACACTGACCTTCACCCTGATCCCGGGAATCACTGACCCTCAACCTGATCCCGGTAAACACTGACCCTCACCTTGAACCCGGGAATCACTGACCCTCACCCTGATCCCAGGAATCACTGACCCGCAGCCTGACCTCCCGGGATTCACAGACACTCACCCTGTTCCCGGGAATCACTGACGCTCACCTGATCCTGGGAATCACTGACCCTCACCCTGATCCTGGGAATCACTGACCCTCACCCTGATCCCGGGAATCACTGACCCTCACATTGATCACCCGGGAATCACTGATCCTCACCCTGATCCCACGGAATCACCGACCCTTACCCTGATCCTGGGAATCACTGAGCCTCTCCCTGATCCCAGGAATCACTGACCCTCACTTGATCCCGGGAATCACTGAACCTCACCTGATCCCAGTAATCACTGACCCTCAGCCTGATCCCGGGAATCACTGACACTCACGCTGGTCCTGAAAATCACTGACCCTCACCCTGATGCCCCGGGAATCACTGATCCTCACCCTGATCCCCCGGGAATCTCTGACCCTCAACTTGATCCCCCGGGATTCGCTGACCCTCACGCTGATCCCAGGAATCACTGACCCTCACCCTGATCCCGGGAATAACTGACCCTCACCCTGATCCCGGGCATCACTGACCCTCAGCCTGATCACAGGAATCACTGACCCTCACCCTGATCCCCCGGGAATCACTGACCCTCACCCTGATCGCAGGAATCACTGACCCTCACCCTGATCCCAGGAATCACTGACCCTCACCCTGATCCCGGGCATCCCTGACCCTCAACCTGATCCCGGGAATTGCTGACCCTCAGCCTGATCACAGGAATCACTGACCCTCACCCTGATCCCCCGGGAATCACTGACCCTCACCCTGAACCCCCGGGAATCACTGACCCTCACCCTGATCGCAGGAATCACTGACCCTCACCCTGATCCCAGGAATCACTGACCTTGACCCTGATCCCGGGAACCACTGACCCTCACCCTGTTCCCAGGAATCACTGACCCTCACCCTGATCCCGGGAATCACTGACCTGCACGCTGATCCCGGGAATCACTGACCCTCACCCTGATCCTGAAAATCACTGACCCTCACCTTGATCCCCGAGAAATCACTGACCCTCACCCTGATCCCCCGGGAATCACTGACTCTCACCCTGAACCCGGTAATCACTGGTCCTCACCCTGATCCCGAAATTCACTGACCCCCGCCATGTTCCCGGGAATCACTGACCCTCACCCTGTTCCCAAAAATCACTGATCCTCACCCTGTTCCCAGAAATCACTGATCCTCACCCTGTTCCCGGGAATCACTGACCCTCACCCTGATCCCAAAAATCACTGATCTTCACCCTGATCCCGGGAATCATTGACCCTCACCCTGATCCTGGGAAACACTAACCTGCACCTGATCCTGGGAATCATTGACCCTCAGCCTGATCCAAGGAATCAGTGACCCTCACCCTGATCCCCCGGGAATCGCTGACCCTCACCCTGATCTTGGGAATCACTGACCCTCACCCTGATCTTGGGAATCACTGACCCTCACCCTGATCCCGGGAATCACTCACCCTCACCCTGAACCCGGGCATCACTGACCCTCACGTTAATACCCAGGGAATCACTGATCCCCACCCTGATCCTGGGAATCACTGACCATCACCCTGATCCCCAGGGAATCACTGATCTCCATCCTGATCCCGGGAATCACTGAACCTCACCCTGATCCCCAGGGAATCACTGACCGACACAAAGATCCCGGGAATCAGAGACCTCAACTTGATCCCAGGATTCACTGACCCTCACCCTGATCCCGGGAATCACTGACATTCACTCTGATCCCGGGAATCACTGACCCTCACCCTGATCCTGGGAAAAACTGACCCTCACCCTGATCCCGGGAATCACTGACCCTCACCCTGATCCTGGGAATCACTGACCCTCACCCTGATCCCGGGAAACACAGACCCTCACCCTGATCCCCCAGGTATCACTGACCCTCACCCTGATCCCCCGGGAATCACTGACCCTCACCCTGATCCCCCGGGAATCACTGACCCTCACCCTGATCCCCCGGGAATCACTGACCCTCACCCTGATCCCCCGGGAATCACTGACCCTCACCTTGATCCCCCGGGAATCACTGACCCTCACCCTGATCGCAGGAATCACTGACCCTCTCCCTGATCCCGGGAATCACTGACCCTCACCCTGATCCCGGGAATCACTGACCCTCACCCTCAACCCGAGAATCACTGACCCTCACCCTGATACCCCGGGAATCATTGACCTTGACCCTGATCCCGGGAATCTCTGACGCTCAACCTGATCCCCTGTGATTCACTGACCCTCACTCTGATCCCGGGAATCACTGACCCTCACTCTGATCCCGGGAATCACTGACCCTCACCCTGACCCCGGGAATCACTGACCCTCACCCTGATCCCAGGAATCACTGACCCTCACCCTGATCCTGGGAATCACTGACCCTCACCCTGATCGCAGGAATCACTGACCCTCACCCTGATCACAGGAATCACTGACCCTCACCCTGATCGCAGGAATCACTGACCCTGACCCTGATCGCAAGAATCACTGACCCTCACCCTGATCGCAGGAATCACTGACCCTCACCCTGTTCCTGGGAATCACTCACACTCACCCCGATCCCCGAAAAATCACTGACCCTCACCCTGATCCCCCAGGAATCACTGACCCTCACCCTGAATCCGGGAATCACTCGGCTCTCACCCTGATCCCGGGAATCGCTGACCACCGCCCTGTTTCCGGGAATCACTGACCCTCACCCTGAACCCAAAAATCACTGATCCTCACCCTGTTCCCGGGAATCACTGACCCTCACCCTGATGCCAAAAATCACTGATCCTCACCCTGATCCCAGGAATCACTGACCCTCACCCTGATCCTGGGAATCATTGACCCTCAGCCTGATCCCTGTAAACACTGACCTGCACCCTGATCCCGGGAATCACTGACCCTCACCCTGATCCCAGGAAACACTGACCTTCACCCTGATCCCGAGAAACACTGACCCTCAACCTGATCCCGGTAAACACTGATCTTCACCTTGAACCCGGGAATCACTGACCCTCACCCTGATCTCAGGAATCACTGACCCGCAGCCTGACCTCCCGGGATTCACAGACACTCACCCTGTTCCCGGGAATCACTGACCCTCACCCCGATCCCAAAAATCACTGACCCTCAGCCTGATCCCGGTAAACATTGACCTGCACCCTGATCCTGGGAATCACTGACCCTCACCCTGATCCTGGGAATCACTGACCTTCACCCTGATCCCGGGAAACACTGACCCTCAACCTGATCCCGGTAAACACTGACCCTCACCTTGAACCTTGGAATCACTGACCCTCACCCTGATCCCAGGAATCACTGACCCGCAGCCTGACCTCCCGGGATTCACAGACACTCACCCTGTTCCCGGGAATCACTGACGCTCACCCTGATCGCAGGAATCACTGACCCTCACCCTGATCCAGGGAATCACTGACCCTCACCCTGATCCAGGGAATTACTGACCCTCACCCTGATCCAGGGAATCACTGACCCTCACCCTGATCGCAGGAATCACTGACCCTCACCCTGATCGCAGGAATCACTGACCCTCACCCTGATCGCAGGAATCACTGACCCTCACCCTGTTCCCGGGAATCACTGACCCTCACCCCGATCCCCGAAAAATCACTGACCCTCACCCTGATCCCCCGGGAATCACTGACCCTCACCCTGAATTCGGGAGTCACTCGGCCCTCACCCTGATCCCGGGAATCGCTGACCCCCGCCCTGTTTCCGGGAATCACTGACCCTCACCCTGATCCCAAAAATCACTGATCCTCACCCTGTTCCCGGGAATCACTGACCCTCACCCTGATGCCAAAAATCACTGATCCTCACCCTGATCCCAGGAATCACTGACCCTCACCCTGATCCCAGGAATCATTGACCCTCAGCCTGATCCCGGTAAACATTGACCTGCACCCTGAATCCGGGAATCACTGACCCTGACCCTGATCCTGGGAATCACTGACCTGCACCCTGATCCCGGGAATCACTGACCCTCACCCTGATCCTGGGAAACACTGACCTTCACCCTGATCCCGGGAAACACTGACCCTCAACCTGATCCCGGTAAACACTGACCCTCACCTTGAACCTGGGAATCACTGACCCTCAACCTGATCCCAGGAATCACTGACCCGCAGCCTGACCTCCTGGGATTCACAGATACTCACCCTGTTCCCGGGAATCACTGACGCTCACCTGATTCCGGGAAACACTGACCCTCACCCTGATCCTGGGAATCACTGAGCCTCTCCCTGATCCCAGGAATCACTGACCCTCACTTGATCCCGGGAATCACTGACCCTCACCCTGATCCCAGGAATCACTGACCCTCACCCTGATCCCGGGAATCACTGACCCTCACCCTGATCCCGGGAATCACTGACCCCTCACCCTGATCCCGGGAATCACTGAACCTCACCCCGATCCCCCGGGAATCACTGACCCTCACCCTGATACCAGGAATCAATGAACCTCACCCTGATCCGAGGAATCACGGACCTTCACCCTGATCCCGAAAATCAATGACCCTCACCATGATCCTGGGAATCACTGACCCTCACCCTGATCCCCTGGGAATCACTGATACTCACCCTGACCCCGGGAATCACTGACACTCACCCTGACCCCGGGAATCACTGACACTCACCCTGACCCCGGGAATCACTGAGCCTCACCCTGATCCCTCGGGAATCACTGACCCTCACCCTGATCCCGGGTATCACTGACCCTCACCCTGACCTTCAGGGAATCACTGACCCTCACCCTGATCCTGGGTATCACTGACCCTCACACTGACCTTCAGGGAATCACTAACCCTCACCCTGATCCCAGGAATCACTGACCCTCACCCTGATCCCGGGAATAACTGACCCTCACCCTGATCCCGGGCATCACTGAACCTCAAACAGATCCCGGGAATCACTGACCCTCAGCCTGATCCCAGGAATCACTGACCCTCAGCCTGATCCCGGGCATCACTGACCCTCACCCTGATCCCGGGAATCACTGAGCCTCACCCTGATCCCGGGCATCACTGACCCTCACCCTGATCCCGGGCATCACTGACCCTCACCCTGATCCCAGGCATCACTGACCCTCACCCTGATCCCAGGAATCACTGACCCTCACCCTGATCCCGGGAATCACTGACCCTCAGCCTGATCCCGGGAATCTCTGACCCTCACATTGATCCCGGGAATCACTGACCCTCACCCTGATCCCAGGATTCACTGACCCTCACCCTGATCCCGGGAATCACTCACACTCACCCTGATCCCCCGGGAATCACTGACCCTCACCCTGAACCCCAGGGAATCACTGATCCCCACCCTGATCCTGTGAATCACAGACCATCACGCTGATCCTGGGAATCACTGAGCCTCACCCTGATCCCCAGGGAATCACTGATCTCCATCCTGATCCCGGGAATCACTGACCTTCAGCCTGATCCCAGGAATCACTGACCCTCACCCTGATCCAGGGAATCACTGACCCTCACCCTGATCCTGGGAATCACTGACCCTCATCTTGATCGCAGGAATCACTGACCCTCACCCTGATCGCAGGAATCACTGACCCTCACCCTGACGCAGGAATCACTGACCCTCACCCTGATCGCAGGAATCACTGACCCTCACCCTGATCGCAGGAATCACTGACCCTCACCCTGATTGCAGGAATCACTGACCCTCACCCTGTTCCCGGGAATCACTGACCCTCACCCCGATCCCCGAAAAATCACTGACCCTCACCCTGATCCCCCGGGAATCACTGACCCTCACCCTGAATTCGGGAATCACTCGGCCCTCACCCTGATCCCGGGAATCGCTGACCCCCGCCCTGTTTCCGGGAATCACTGACCCTCACCCTGATCCCAAAAATCACTGATCCTCACCCTGTTCCCGGGAATCACTGACCCTCACCCTGATGCCAAAAATCACTGATCCTCACCCTGATCCCAGGAATCACTGACCCTCACCCTGATCCCAGGAATCATTGACCCTCAGCCTGATCCCAGTAAACATTGACCTGCACCCTGAATCTGGGAATCACTGACCCTCACCCTGATCCTGGGAATCACTGACCTGCACCCTGATCCCGGGAATCACTGACCCTCACCCTGATCCCAGGAAACACTGACCTTCACCCTGATCCCGGGAAACACTGACCCTCAACCTGATCCCGGTAAACACTGACCCTCACCTTGAACCCGGGAATCACTGACCCTCACCCTGATCCCAGGAATCACTGACCCGCAGCCTGACCTCCTGGGATTCACAGATACTCACCCTGTTCCCGGGAATCACTGACGCTCACCTGATTCCGGGAAACACTGACCCTCACCCTGATCCCGGGAATCACTGAGCCTCTCCCTGATCCCAGGAATCACTGACCCTCACTTGATCCCGGGAATCACTGACCCTCACCCTGATCCCAGGAATCACTGACCCTCAGCCTGATCCCGGGAATCACTGACCCTCACCCTGATCCCGGGAATCACTGACCCCTCACCCTGATCCCGGGAATCACTGAACCTCACCCCGATCCCCCGGGAATCACTGACCCTCACCCTGATACCAGGAATCAATGAACCTCACCCTGATCCGAGGAATCACGGACCTTCACCCTGATCCCAAAAATCACTGACCCTCACCATGATCCTGGGAATCACTGACCCTCACCCTGATGCCCCGGGAATCACTGATACTCACCCTGACCCCGGGAATCACTGATACTCACCCTGACCCCGGGAATCACTGACACTCACCCTGACCCCGGGAATCACTGACACTCACCCTGACCCCGGGAATCACTGAGCCTCACCCTGATCCCTCGGGAATCACTGACCCTCACCCTGATCCCGGGTATCACTGACCCTCACCCTGACCTTCAGGGAATCACTGACCCTCACCCTGATCCTGGGTATCACTGACCCTCACACTGACCTTCAGGGAATCACTGACCCTCACCCTGATCCCAGGAATCACTGACCCTCACCCTGATCCCGGGAATAACTGACCCTCACCCTGATCCCCCGGGAATCACTGACCCTCAACTTGAACCCCCAGGAATCACTGACCCTCATGCTGATCCCGGGAATCTCTGACCCTCACATTGATCCCGGGAATCACTGACCCTCACCCTGATCCCAGGATTCACTGACCCTCACCCTGATCCCGGGAATCACTCACACTCACCCTGATCCCAGGAATCACTGACCCTCACCCTGAACCCCAGGGAATCACTGATCCCCACCCTGATCCTGTGAATCACAGACCATCACGCTGATCCTGGGAATCACTGAGCCTCACCCTGATCCCCAGGGAATCACTGATCTCCATCCTGATCCCGGGAATCACTGACCTTCAGCCTGATCCCAGGAATCACTGACCCTCACCCTGATCCCGGGAATCATTCACCCTCAGCCTGATCCCGGTAAACATTGACCTGCACCCTGAATCCGGGAATCACTGAGCCTCACCCTGATCCTGGGAATCACTGACCTGCACCCTGATCCCGGGAATCACTGACCTGCACCCTGATCCCGGGAATCACTGACCCTCACCCTGATCCCAGGAAACACTGACCTTCACCCTGATCCCGGGAATCACTGACCCTCAACCTGATCCCGGTAAACACTGACCCTCACCTTGAACCCGGGAATCACTGACCCTCACCCTGATCCCAGGAATCACTGACCCGCAGCCTGACCTCCCGGGATTCACAGACACTCACCCTGTTCCCGGGAATCACTGACGCTCACCTGATCCTGGGAATCACTGACCCTCACCCTGATCCTGGGAATCACTGACCCTCACCCTGATCCCGGGAATCACTGACCCTCACATTGATCACCCGGGAATCACTGATCCTCACCCTGATCCCACGGAATCACCGACCCTTACCCTGATCCTGGGAATCACTGAGCCTCTCCCTGATCCCAGGAATCACTGACCCTCACTTGATCCCGGGAATCACTGAACCTCACCTGATCCCAGTAATCACTGACCCTCAGCCTGATCCCGGGAATCACTGACACTCACGCTGGTCCTGAAAATCACTGACCCTCACCCTGATGCCCCGGGAATCACTGATCCTCACCCTGATCCCCCGGGAATCTCTGACCCTCAACTTGATCCCCCGGGATTCGCTGACCCTCACGCTGATCCCAGGAATCACTGACCCTCACCCTGATCCCGGGAATAACTGACCCTCACCCTGATCCCGGGCATCACTGACCCTCAGCCTGATCACAGGAATCACTGACCCTCACCCTGATCCCCCGGGAATCACTGACCCTCACCCTGATCGCAGGAATCACTGACCCTCACCCTGATCCCAGGAATCACTGACCCTCACCCTGATCCCGGGCATCCCTGACCCTCAACCTGATCCCGGGAATTGCTGACCCTCAGCCTGATCACAGGAATCACTGACCCTCACCCTGATCCCCCGGGAATCACTGACCCTCACCCTGAACCCCCGGGAATCACTGACCCTCACCCTGATCGCAGGAATCACTGACCCTCACCCTGATCCCAGGAATCACTGACCTTGACCCTGATCCCGGGAACCACTGACCCTCACCCTGTTCCCAGGAATCACTGACCCTCACCCTGATCCCGGGAATCACTGACCTGCACGCTGATCCTGGGAATCACTGACCCTCACCCTGATCCTGAAAATCACTGACCCTCACCTTGATCCCCGAGAAATCACTGACCCTCACCCTGATCCCCCGGGAATCACTGACTCTCACCCTGAACCCGGTAATCACTGGTCCTCACCCTGATCCCGAAATTCACTGACCCCCGCCATGTTCCCGGGAATCACTGACCCTCACCCTGTTCCCAAAAATCACTGATCCTCACCCTGTTCCCAGAAATCACTGATCCTCACCCTGTTCCCGGGAATCACTGACCCTCACCCTGATCCCAAAAATCACTGATCTTCACCCTGAGCCCGGGAATCATTGACCCTCACCCTGATCCTGGGAAACACTAACCTGCACCTGATCCTGGGAATCATTGACCCGCAGCCTGATCCAAGGAATCAGTGACCCTCACCCTGATCCCCCGGGAATCGCTGACCCTCACCCTGATCTTGGGAATCACTGACCCTCACCCTGATCTTGGGAATCACTGACCCTCACCCTGATCCCGGGAATCACTCACCCTCACCCTGAACCCGGGCATCACTGACCCTCACGTTAATACCCAGGGAATCACTGATCCCCACCCTGATCCTGGGAATCACTGACCATCACCCTGATCCCCAGGGAATCACTGATCTCCATCCTGATCCCGGGAATCACTGAACCTCACCCTGATCCCCAGGGAATCACTGACCGACACAAAGATCCCGGGAATCAGAGACCTCAACTTGATCCCAGGATTCACTGACCCTCACCCTGATCCCGGGAATCACTGACATTCACTCTGATCCCGGGAATCACTGACCCTCACCCTGATCCTGGGAAAAACTGACCCTCACCCTGATCCCGGGAATCACTGACCCTCACCCTGATCCTGGGAATCACTGACCCTCACCCTGATCCCGGGAAACACAGACCCTCACCCTGATCCCCCAGGTATCACTGACCCTCACCCTGATCCCCCGGGAATCACTGACCCTCACCCTGATCCCCCGGGAATCACTGACCCTCACCCTGATCCCCCGGGAATCACTGACCCTCACCCTGATCCCCCGGGAATCACTGACCCTCACCTTGATCCCCCGGGAATCACTGACCCTCACCCTGATCGCAGGAATCACTGACCCTCTCCCTGATCCCGGGAATCACTGACCCTCACCCTGATCCCGGGAATCACTGACCCTCACCCTCAACCCGAGAATCACTGACCCTCACCCTGATACCCCGGGAATCATTGACCTTGACCCTGATCCCGGGAATCTCTGACGCTCAACCTGATCCCCTGTGATTCACTGACCCTCACTCTGATCCCGGGAATCACTGACCCTCACTCTGATCCCGGGAATCACTGACCCTCACCCTGACCCCGGGAATCACTGACCCTCACCCTGATCCCAGGAATCACTGACCCTCACCCTGATCCTGGGAATCACTGACCCTCACCCTGATCGCAGGAATCACTGACCCTCACCCTGATCACAGGAATCACTGACCCTCACCCTGATCGCAGGAATCACTGACCCTGACCCTGATCGCAAGAATCACTGACCCTCACCCTGATCGCAGGAATCACTGACCCTCACCCTGTTCCTGGGAATCACTCACACTCACCCCGATCCCCGAAAAATCACTGACCCTCACCCTGATCCCCCAGGAATCACTGACCCTCACCCTGAATCCGGGAATCACTCGGCTCTCACCCTGATCCCGGGAATCGCTGACCACCGCCCTGTTTCCGGGAATCACTGACCCTCACCCTGAACCCAAAAATCACTGATCCTCACCCTGTTCCTGGGAATCACTGACCCTCACCCTGATGCCAAAAATCACTGATCCTCACCCTGATCCCAGGAATCACTGACCCTCACCCTGATCCTGGGAATCATTGACCCTCAGCCTGATCCCTGTAAACACTGACCTGCACCCTGATCCCGGGAATCACTGACCCTCACCCTGATCCCAGGAAACACTGACCTTCACCCTGATCCCGAGAAACACTGACCCTCAACCTGATCCCGGTAAACACTGATCTTCACCTTGAACCCGGGAATCACTGACCCTCACCCTGATCTCAGGAATCACTGACCCGCAGCCTGACCTCCCGGGATTCACAGACACTCACCCTGTTCCCGGGAATCACTGACCCTCACCCCGATCCCAAAAATCACTGATCCTCACCCTGATCCCAGGAATCACTGACCCTCACCCTGATCCTGGGAATCATTGACCTTCAGCCTGATCCCGGTAAACATTGACCTGCACCCTGATCCTGGGAATCACTGACCCTCACCCTGATCCTGGGAATCACTGACCTTCACCCTGATCCCGGGAAACACTGACCCTCAACCTGATCCCGGTAAACACTGACCCTCACCTTGAACCTTGGAATCACTGACCCTCACCCTGATCCCAGGAATCACTGACCCGCAGCCTGACCTCCCGGGATTCACAGACACTCACCCTGTTCCCGGGAATCACTGACGCTCACCCTGATCGCAGGAATCACTGACCCTCACCCTGATCCAGGGAATCACTGACCCTCACCCTGATCCAGGGAATTACTGACCCTCACCCTGATCCAGGGAATCACTGACCCTCATCCTGATCGCAGGAATCACTGACCCTCACCCTGATCGCAGGAATCACTGACCCTCACCCTGATCGCAGGAATCACTGACCCTCACCCTGATCGCAGGAATCACTGACCCTCACCCTGTTCCCGGGAATCACTGACCCTCACCCCGATCCCCGAAAAATCACTGACCCTCACCCTGATCCCCCGGGAATCACTGACCCTCACCCTGAATTCGGGAATCACTCGGCCCTCACCCTGATCCCGGGAATCGCTGACCCCCGCCCTGTTTCCGGGAATCACTGACCCTCACCCTGATCCCAAAAATCACTGATCCTCACCCTGTTCCCGGGAATCACTGACCCTCACCCTGATGCCAAAAATCACTGATCCTCACCCTGATCCCAGGAATCACTGACCCTCACCCTGATCCCAGGAATCATTGACCCTCAGCCTGATCCCGGTAAACATTGACCTGCACCCTGAATCCGGGAATCACTGACCCTGACCCTGATCCTGGGAATCACTGACCTGCACCCTGATCCCGGGAATCACTGACCCTCACCCTGATCCTGGGAAACACTGACCTTCACCCTGATCCCGGGAAACACTGACCCTCAACCTGATCCCGGTAAACACTGACCCTCACCTTGAACCTGGGAATCACTGACCCTCAACCTGATCCCAGGAATCACTGACCCGCAGCCTGACCTCCTGGGATTCACAGATACTCACCCTGTTCCCGGGAATCACTGACGCTCACCTGATTCCGGGAAACACTGACCCTCACCCTGATCCTGGGAATCACTGAGCCTCTCCCTGATCCCAGGAATCACTGACCCTCACTTGATCCCGGGAATCACTGATCCTCACCCTGATCCCAGGAATCACTGACCCTCACCCTGATCCCGGGAATCACTGACCCTCACCCTGATCCCGGGAATCACTGACCCCTCACCCTGATCCCGGGAATCACTGAACCTCACCCCGATCCCCCGGGAATCACTGACCCTCACCCTGATACCAGGAATCAATGAACCTCACCCTGATCCGAGGAATCACGGACCTTCACCCTGATCCCGAAAATCAATGACCCTCACCATGATCCTGGGAATCACTGACCCTCACCCTGATCCCCTGGGAATCACTGATACTCACCCTGACCCCGGGAATCACTGACACTCACCCTGACCCCGGGAATCACTGACACTCACCCTGACCCCGGGAATCACTGAGCCTCACCCTGATCCCTCGGGAATCACTGACCCTCACCCTGATCCCGGGTATCACTGACCCTCACCCTGACCTTCAGGGAATCACTGACCCTCACCCTGATCCTGGGTATCACTGACCCTCACACTGACCTTCAGGGAATCACTAACCCTCACCCTGATCCCAGGAATCACTGACCCTCACCCTGATCCCGGGAATAACTGACCCTCACCCTGATCCCGGGCATCACTGAACCTCAAACAGATCCCGGGAATCACTGACCCTCAGCCTGATCCCAGGAATCACTGACCCTCAGCCTGATCCCGGGCATCACTGACCCTCACCCTGATCCCGGGAATCACTGACCCTCACCCTGATCCCGGGCATCACTGACCCTCACCCTGATCCCGGGCATCACTGACCCTCACCCTGATCCCAGGCATCACTGACCCACACCCTGATCCCAGGAATCACTGACCCTCACCCTGATCCCGGGAATCACTGACCCTCAGCCTGATCCCGGGAATCTCTGACCCTCACATTGATCCCGGGAATCACTGACCCTCACCCTGATCCCAGGATTCACTGACCCTCACCCTGATCCCGGGAATCACTCACACTCACCCTGATCCCCCGGGAATCACTGACCCTCACCCTGAACCCCAGGGAATCACTGATCCCCACCCTGATCCTGTGAATCACAGACCATCACGCTGATCCTGGGAATCACTGAGCCTCACCCTGATCCCCAGGGAATCACTGATCTCCATCCTGATCCCGGGAATCACTGACCTTCAGCCTGATCCCAGGAATCACTGACCCTCACCCTGATCCCGGGAATCATTCACCCTCAGCCTGATCCCGGTAAACATTGACCTGCACCCTGAATCCGGGAATCACTGAGCCTCACCCTGATCCTGGGAATCACTGACCTGCACCCTGATCCCGGGAATCACTGACCCTCACCCTGATCCCAGGAAACACTGACCTTCACCCTGATCCCGGGAAACACTGACCCTCAACCTGATCCCGGTAAACACTGACCCTCACCTTGAACCCGGGAATCACTGACCCTCACCCTCATCCCAGGAATCACTGACCCGCAGCCTGACCTCCCGGGATTCACAGACACTCACCCTGTTCCCGGGAATCACTGACGCTCACCTGATTCCTGGAAACACTGACCCTCACCCTGATCCTGGGAATCACTGACCCTCACCCTGATCCCGGGAATCACTGACCCTCACATTGATCACCCGGGAATCACTGATCCTCACCCTGATCCCACGGAATCACCGACCCTTACCCTGATCCTGGGAATCACTGAGCCTCTCCCTGATCCCAGGAATCACTGACCCTCACTTGATCCCGGGAATCACTGAACCTCACCTGATCCCAGTAATCACTGACCCTCAGCCTGATCCCGGGAATCACTGACACTCACGCTGGTCCTGAAAATCACTGACCCTCACCCTGATGCCCCGGGAATCACTGATCCTCACCCTGATCCCCCGGGAATCTCTGACCCTCAACTTGATCCCCCGGGATTCGCTGACCCTCACGCTGAACCCAGGAATCACTGACCCTCACCCTGATCCCGGGAATAACTGACCCTCACCCTGATCCCGGGCATCACTGACCCTCAGCCTGATCACAGGAATCACTGACCCTCACCCTGATCCCCCGGGAATCACTGACCCTCACCCTGATCGCAGGAATCACTGACCCTCACCCTGATCCCAGGAATCACTGACCCTCACCCTGATCCCGGGCATCCCTGACCCTCAACCTGATCCCGGGAATTGCTGACCCTCAGCCTGATCACAGGAATCACTGACCCTCACCCTGATCCCCCGGGAATCACTGACCCTCACCCTGATCCCCCGGGAATCACTGACCCTCACCCTGATCGCAGGAATCACTGACCCTCACCCTGATCCCAGGAATCACTGACCTTGACCCTGATCCCGGGAACCACTGACCCTCACCCTGTTCCCAGGAATCACTGACCCTCACCCTGATCCCGGGAATCACTGACCTGCACGCTGATCCCGGGAATCACTGACCCTCACCCTGATCCTGAAAATCACTGACCCTCACCTTGATCCCCGAGAAATCACTGACCCTCACCCTGATCCCCCGGGAATCACTGACTCTCACCCTGAACCCGGTAATCACTGGTCCTCACCCTGATCCCGAAAATCACTGACCCCCGCCATGTTCCCGGGAATCACTGACCCTCACCCTGTTCCCAAAAATCACTGATCCTCACCCTGTTCCCAGAAATCACTGATCCTCACCCTGTTCCCGGGAATCACTGACCCTCACCTTGAACCTGGGAATCACTGACCCTCAACCTGATCCCAGGAATCACTGACCCGCAGCCTGACCTCCTGGGATTCACAGATACTCACCCTGTTCCCGGGAATCACTGACGCTCACCTGATTCCGGGAAACACTGACCCTCACCCCGATCCCAAAAATCACTGATCCTCACCCTGATCCCAGGAATCACTGACCCTCACCCTGATCCTGGGAATCATTGACCCTCAGCCAGATCCCGGTAAACATTGACCTGCACCCTGATCCTGTGAATCACTGACCCTCACCCTGATCCTGGGAATCACTGACCTTCACCCTGATCCCGGGAATCACTGACCCTCACCCTGATCCTGGGAATCACTGACCTTCACCCTGATCCCGGGAAACACTGACCCTCAACCTGATCCCGGTAAACACTGACCCTCACCTTGAACCTTGGAATCACTGACCCTCACCCTGATCCCAGGAATCACTGACCCGCAGCCTGACCTCCCGGGATTCACAGACACTCACCCTGTTCCCGGGAATCACTGACGCTCACCCTGATCGCAGGAATCACTGACCCTCACCCTGATCCAGGGAATCACTGACCCTCACCCTGATCCAGGGAATCACTGACCCTCACCCTGATCCAGGGAATTACTGACCCTCACCCTGATCCAGGGAATCACTGACCCTCATCCTGATCGCAGGAATCACTGACCCTCACCCTGATCGCAGGAATCACTGACCCTCACCCTGATCGCAGGAATCACTGACCCTCACCCTGATCGCAGGAATCACTGACCCTCACCCTGTTCCCGGGAATCACTGACCCTCACCCCGATCCCCGAAAAATCACTGACCCTCACCCTGATCCCCCGGGAATCACTGACCCTCACCCTGAATTCGGGAATCACTCAGCCCTCACCCTGATCCCGGGAATCGCTGACCCCCGCCCTGTTTCCGGGAATCACTGACCCTCACCCTGATCTCAAAAATCACTGATCCTCACCCTGTTCCCGGGAATCACTGACCCTCACCCTGATGCCAAAAATCACTGATCCTCACCCTGATCCCAGGAATCACTGACCCTCACCCTGATCCCAGGAATCATTGACCCTCAGCCTGATCCCGGTAAACATTGACCTGCACCCTGAATCCGGGAATCACTGACCTTCACCCTGATCCTGGGAATCACTGACCTGCACCCTGATCCCGGGAATCACTGACCCTCACCCTGATCCCAGGAAACACTGACCTTCACCCTGATCCCGGGAAACACTGACCCTCAACCTGATCCCGGTAAACACTGACCCTCACCTTGAACCTGGGAATCACTGACCCTCAACCTGATCCCAGGAATCACTGACCCGCAGCCTGACCTCCTGGGATTCACAGATACTCACCCTGTTCCCGGGAATCACTGACGCTCACCTGATTCCGGGAAACACTGACCCTCACCCTGATCCTGGGAATCACTGAGCCTCTCCCTGATCCCAGGAATCACTGACCCTCACTTGATCCCGGGAATCACTGACCCTCACCCTGATCCCAGGAATCACTGACCCTCACCCTGATCCCGGGAATCACTGACCCTCACCCTGATCCCGGGAATCACTGACCCTCACCCTGACCCCGGGAATCACTGACCCCTCACCCTGATCCCGGGAATCACTGAACCTCACCCCGATCCCCCGGGAATCACTGACCCTCACCCTGATACCAGGAATCAATGAACCTCACCCTGATCCGAGGAATCACGGACCTTCACCCTGATCCCGAAAATCAATGACCCTCACCATGATCCTGGGAATCACTGACCCTCACCCTGATCCCCTGGGAATCACTGATACTCACCCTGACCCCGGGAATCACTGACACTCACCCTGACCCCGGGAATCACTGACACTCACCCTGACCCCGGGAATCACTGAGCCTCACCCTGATCCCTCGGGAATCACTGACCCTCACCCTGATCCCGGGTATCACTGACCCTCACCCTGACCTTCAGGGAATCACTGACCCTCACCCTGATCCTGGGTATCACTGACCCTCACCCTGACCTTCAGGGAATCACTGACCCTCACCCTGATCGCAGGATTCACTGACCCTCACCCTGTCCCCGGGAATCACTGACCCTCACCCCGATCCCCGAAAAATCACTGATCCTCACCCTGATCCCCCGGGAATCACTGACCCTCACCCTGAATTCGGGAATCACTCAGCCCTCACCCTGATCCCGGGAATCGCTGACCCCCGCCCTGTTTCCGGGAATCACTGACCCTCACCCTGATCCCAAAAATCACTGATCCTCACCCTGTTCCCGGGAATCACTGACCCTCACCCTGATGCCAAAAATCACTGATCCTCACCCTGATCCCAGGAATCACTGACCCTCACCCTGATCCCAGGAATCATTGACCCTCAGCCTGATCCCGGTAAACATTGACCTGCACCCTGAATCCGGGAATCACTGACCCTCACCCTGATCCTGGGAATCACTGACCTGCACCCTGATCCCGGGAATCACTGACCCTCACCCTGATCCTGGGAAACACTGACCTTCACCCTGATCCCGGGAAACACTGACCCTCAACCTGATCCCGGTAAACACTGACCCTCACCTTGAACCTGGGAATCACTGACCCTCAACCTGATCCCAGGAATCACTGACCCGCAGCCTGACCTCCTGGGATTCACAGATACTCACCCTGTTCCCGGGAATCACTGACGCTCACCTGATTCCGGGAAACACTGACCCTCACCCTGATCCTGGGAATCACTGAGCCTCTCCCTGATCCCAGGAATCACTGACCCTCACTTGATCCCAGGAATCACTGACCCTCACTTGATCCCGGGAATCACTGACCCTCACCCTGATCCCAGGAATCACTGACCCTCACCCTGATCCCGGGAATCACTGACCCTCACCCTGATCCCGGGAATCACTGACCCTCACCCTGATCCCGGGAATCACTGACCCCTCACCCTGATCCCGGGAATCACTGAACCTCACCCCGATCCCCCGGGAATCACTGACCCTCACCCTGATACCAGGAATCAATGAACCTCACCCTGATCCGAGGAATCACGGACCTTCACCCTGATCCCGAAAATCAATGACCCTCACCATGATCCTGGGAATCACTGACCCTCACCCTGATCCCCTGGGAATCACTGATACTCACCCTGACCCCGGGAATCACTGACACTCACCCTGACCCCGGGAATCACTGACACTCACCCTGACCCCGGGAATCACTGAGCCTCACCCTGATCCCTCGGGAATCACTGACCCTCACCCTGATCCCGGGTATCACTGACCCTCACCCTGACCTTCAGGGAATCACTGCCCCTCACCCTGATCCTGGGTATCACTGACCCTCACACTGACCTTCAGGGAATCACTAACCCTCACCCTGATCCCAGGAATCACTGACCCTCACCCTGATCCCGGGAATAACTGACCCTCACCCTGATCCCGGGCATCACTGACCCTCAAACAGATCCCGGGAATCACTGACCCTCAGCCTGATCCCGGGAATCACTGACCCTCAGCCTGATCCCGGGCATCACTGACCCTCACCCTGATCCCGGGAATCACTGACCCTCACCCTGATCCCGGGCATCACTGACCCTCACCCTGATCCCGGGCATCACTGACCCTCACCCTGATCCCGGGCATCACTGACCCTCACCCTGATCCCAGGCATCACTGACCCTCACCCTGATCCCAGGCATCACTGACCCTCACCCTGATCCCAGGAATCACTGACCCTCACCCTGATCCCCCGGGAATCACTGACCCTCACCTTGAAACCCCAGGAATCACTGACCCTCACGCTGATCCCGGGAATCTCTGACCCTCACATTGATCCCGGGAATCTCTGACCCTCACATTGATCCCGGGAATCACTGACCCTCACCCTGATCCCAGGATTCACTGACCCTCACCCTGATCCCAGGAATCAATGACCCTCACCCTGATCCCCCAGGGAATCACTGACCCTCACCTTGAACCCCGAGGAATCACTGACCCTCAGCCTGATCCCGGGAATCTCTGACTCTCACATTGATCCCGGGAATCACTGACCCTCACCCTGATCCCAGGATTCACTGACCCTCACCCTGATCCCGGGAATCACTCACACTCACCCTGATCCCCCGGGAATCACTGGCCCTCACCCTGATCCCTCGGGAATCACTGACCCTCACCCTGATCCCGGGTATCACTGACCCTCACCCTGACCTTCAGGGAATCACTGACCCTCACCCTGATCCTGGGTATCACTGACCCTCACACTGACGTTCAGGGAATCACTAACCCTCACCCTGATCCCAGGAATCACTGACCCTCACCCTGATCCCGGGAATAACTGATCCTCACCCTGATCCCGGGCATCACTGACCCTCAAACAGATCCCGGGAATCACTGACCCTCAGCCTGATCCCGGGAATCACTGACCCTCAGCCTGATCCCGGGCATCACTGACCCTCACCCTGATCCCGGGAATCACTGACCCTCACCCTGATCCCGGGCATGACTGACCCTCACCCTGATCCCGGGCATCACTGACCCTCACCCTGATCCCAGGCATCACTGACCCTCACCCTGATCCCAGGAATCACTGACCCTCACCCTGATCCCGGGAATCACTGACCCTCAGCCTGATCCCGGGAATCTCTGACCCTCACATTGATCCCGGGAATCACTGACCCTCACCCTGATCCCAGGATTCACTGACCCTCACCCTGATCCCGGGAATCACTCACACTCACCCTGATCCCCCGGGAATCACTGACCCTCACCCTGAACCCCAGGGAATCACTGATCCCCACCCTGATCCTGTGAATCACAGACCATCACGCTGATCCTGGGAATCACTGAGCCTCACCCTGATCCCCAGGGAATCACTGATCTCCATCCTGATCCCGGGAATCACTGACCTTCAGCCTGATCCCAGGAATCACTGACCCTCACCCTGATCCCGGGAATCATTCACCCTCAGCCTGATCCCGGTAAACATTGACCTGCACCCTGAATCCGGGAATCACTGAGCCTCACCCTGATCCTGGGAATCACTGACCTGCACCCTGATCCCGGGAATCACTGACCCTCACCCTGATCCCAGGAAACACTGACCTTCACCCTGATCCCGGGAAACACTGACCCTCAACCTGATCCCGGTAAACACTGACCCTCACCTTGAACCCGGGAATCACTGACCCTCACCCTGATCCCAGGAATCACTGACCCGCAGCCTGACCTCCCGGGATTCACAGACACTCACCCTGTTCCCGGGAATCACTGACGCTCACCTGATTCCTGGAAACACTGACCCTCACCCTGATCCTGGGAATCACTGACCCTCACCCTGATCCCGGGAATCACTGACCCTCACATTGATCACCCGGGAATCACTGATCCTCACCCTGATCCCACGGAATCACCGACCCTTACCCTGATCCTGGGAATCACTGAGCCTCTCCCTGATCCCAGGAATCACTGACCCTCACTTGATCCCGGGAATCACTGAACCTCACCTGATCCCAGTAATCACTGACCCTCAGCCTGATCCCGGGAATCACTGACACTCACGCTGGTCCTGAAAATCACTGACCCTCACCCTGATGCCCCGGGAATCACTGATCCTCACCCTGATCCCCCGGGAATCTCTGACCCTCAACTTGATCCCCCGGGATTCGCTGACCCTCACGCTGAACCCAGGAATCACTGACCCTCACCCTGATCCCGGGAATAACTGACCCTCACCCTGATCCCGGGCATCACTGACCCTCAGCCTGATCACAGGAATCACTGACCCTCACCCTGATCCCCCGGGAATCACTGACCCTCACCCTGATCGCAGGAATCACTGACCCTTACCCTGATCCCAGGAATCACTGACCCTCACCCTGATCCCGGGCATCCCTGACCCTCAACCTGATCCCGGGAATTGCTGACCCTCAGCCTGATCACAGGAATCACTGACCCTCACCCTGATCCCCCGGGAATCACTGACCCTCACCCTGATCCCCCGGGAATCACTGACCCTCACCCTGATCGCAGGAATCACTGACCCTCACCCTGATCCCAGGAATCACTGACCTTGACCCTGATCCCGGGAACCACTGACCCTCACCCTGTTCCCAGGAATCACTGACCCTCACCCTGATCCCGGGAATCACTGACCTGCACGCTGATCCCGGGAATCACTGACCCTCACCCTGATCCTGAAAATCACTGACCCTCACCTTGATCCCCGAGAAATCACTGACCCTCACCCTGATCCCCCGGGAATCACTGACTCTCACCCTGAACCCGGTAATCACTGGTCCTCACCCTGATCCCGAAAATCACTGACCCCCGCCATGTTCCCGGGAATCACTGACCCTCACCCTGTTCCCAAAAATCACTGATCCTCACCCTGTTCCCAGAAATCACTGATCCTCACCCTGTTCCCGGGAATCACTGACCCTCACCTTGAACCTGGGAATCACTGACCCTCAACCTGATCCCAGGAATCACTGACCCGCAGACTGACCTCCTGGGATTCACAGATACTCACCCTGTTCCCGGGAATCACTGACGCTCACCTGATTCCGGGAAACACTGACCCTCACCCCGATCCCAAAAATCACTGATCCTCACCCTGATCCCAGGAATCACTGACCCTCACCCTGATCCTGGGAATCATTGACCCTCAGCCTGATCCCGGTAAACATTGACCTGCACCCTGATCCTGGGAATCACTGACCCTCACCCTGATCCTGGGAATCACTGACCTTCACCCTGATCCCGGGAAACACTGACCCTCAACCTGATCCCGGTAAACACTGACCCTCACCTTGAACCTTGGAATCACTGACCCTCACCCTGATCCCAGGAATCACTGACCCGCAGCCTGACCTCCCGGGATTCACAGACACTCACCCTGTTCCCGGGAATCACTGACGCTCACCCTGATCGCAGGAATCACTGACCCTCACCCTGATCCAGGGAATCACTGACCCTCACCCTGATCCAGGGAATTACTGACCCTCACCCTGATCCAGGGAATCACTGACCCTCATCCTGATCGCAGGAATCACTGACCCTCACCCTGATCGCAGGAATCACTGACCCTCACCCTGATCGCAGGAATCACTGACCCTCACCCTGATCGCAGGAATCACTGACCCTCACCCTGTTCCCGGGAATCACTGACCCTCACCCCGATCCCCGAAAAATCACTGACCCTCACCCTGATCCCCCGGGAATCACTGACCCTCACCCTGAATTCGGGAATCACTCGGCCCTCACCCTGATCCCGGGAATCGCTGACCCCCGCCCTGTTTCCGGGAATCACTGACCCTCACCCTGATCCCAAAAATCACTGATCCTCACCCTGTTCCCGGGAATCACTGACCCTCACCCTGATGCCAAAAATCACTGATCCTCACCCTGATCCCAGGAATCACTGACCCTCACCCTGATCCCAGGAATCATTGACCCTCAGCCTGATCCCGGTAAACATTGACCTGCACCCTGAATCCGGGAATCACTGACCCTCACCCTGATCCTGGGAATCACTGACCTGCACCCTGATCCCGGGAATCACTGACCCTCACCCTGATCCTGGGAAACACTGACCTTCACCCTGATCCCGGGAAACACTGACCCTCAACCTGATCCCGGTAAACACTGACCCTCACCTTGAACCTGGGAATCACTGACCCTCAACCTGATCCCAGGAATCACTGACCCGCAGCCTGACCTCCTGGGATTCACAGATACTCACCCTGTTCCCGGGAATCACTGACGCTCACCTGATTCCGGGAAACACTGACCCTCACCCTGATCCTGGGAATCACTGAGCCTCTCCCTGATCCCAGGAATCACTGACCCTCACTTGATCCCGGGAATCACTGACCCTCACCCTGATCCCAGGAATCACTGACCCTCACCCTGATCCCGGGAATCACTGACCCTCACCCTGATCCCGGGAATCACTGACCCCTCACCCTGACCCCGGGAATCACTGAACCTCACCCCGATCCCCCGGGAATCACTGACCCTCACCCTGATACCAGGAATCAATGAACCTCACCCTGATCCGAGGAATCACGGACCTTCACCCTGATCCCGAAAATCAATGACCCTCACCATGATCCTGGGAATCACTGACCCTCACCCTGATCCCCTGGGAATCACTGATACTCACCCTGACCCCGGGAATCACTGACACTCACCCTGACCCCGGGAATCACTGACACTCACCCTGACCCCGGGAATCACTGAGCCTCACCCTGATCCCTCGGGAATCACTGACCCTCACCCTGATCCCGGGTATCACTGACCCTCACCCTGACCTTCAGGGAATCACTGACCCTCACCCTGATCCTGGGTATCACTGACCCTCACACTGACCTTCAGGGAATCACTAACCCTCACCCTGATCCCAGGAATCACTGACCCTCACCCTGATCCCGGGAATAACTGACCCTCACCCTGATCCCGGGCATCACTGACCCTCAAACAGATCCCGGGAATCACTGACCCTCAGCCTGATCCCGGGAATCACTGACCCTCAGCCTGATCCCGGGCATCACTGACCCTCACCCTGATCCCGGGAATCACTGACCCTCACCCTGATCCCGGGCATCACTGACCCTCACCCTGATCCCGGGCATCACTGACCCTCACCCTGATCCCAGGCATCACTGACCCTCACCCTGATCCCAGGCATCACTGACCCTCACCCTGATCCCAGGAATCACTGACCCTCACCCTGATCCCCCGGGAATCACTGACCCTCACCTTGAAACCCCAGGAATCACTGACCCTCACGCTGATCCCGGGAATCTCTGACCCTCACATTGATCCCGGGAATCACTGACCCTCACCCTGATCCCAGGATTCACTGACCCTCACCCTGATCCCAGGAATCACTGACCCTCACATTGAACCCCGAGGAATCACTGACCCTCACCCTGATCCCAGGATTCACTGACCCTCACCCTGATCCCGGGCATCACTGACCCTCACCCTGATCCCGGGCATCACTGACCCTCACCCTGATCCCGGGCATCACTGACCCTCACCCTGATCCCAGGCATCACTGACCCTCACCCTGATCCCAGGAATCACTGACCCTCACCCTGATCCCAGGATTCACTGACCCTCACCCTGATCCCGGGAATCACTCACACTCACCCTGATCCCCCGGGAATCACTGACCCTCACCCTGAACCCCAGGGAATCACTGATCCCCACCCTGATCCTGTGAATCACAGACCATCACGCTGATCCTGGGAATCACTGAGCCTCACCCTGATCCCCAGGGAATCACTGATCTCCATCCTGATCCCGGGAATCACTGACCTTCAGCCTGATCCCAGGAATCACTGACCCTCACCCTGATCCCGGGAATCATTCACCCTCAGCCTGATCCCGGTAAACATTGACCTGCACCCTGAATCCGGGAATCACTGAGCCTCACCCTGATCCTGGGAATCACTGACCTGCACCCTGATCCCGGGAATCACTGACCCTCACCCTGATCCCAGGAAACACTGACCTTCACCCTGATCCCGGGAAACACTGACCCTCAACCTGATCCCGGTAAACACTGACCCTTACCTTGAACCCGGGAATCACTGACCCTCACCCTGATCCCAGGAATCACTGACCCGCAGCCTGACCTCCCGGGATTCACAGACACTCACCCTGTTCCCGGGAATCACTGACGCTCACCTGATTCCTGGAAACACTGACCCTCACCCTGATCCTGGGAATCACTGACCCTCACCCTGATCCCGGGAATCACTGACCCTCACATTGATCACCCGGGAATCACTGATCCTCACCCTGATCCCACGGAATCACCGACCCTTACCCTGATCCTGGGAATCACTGAGCCTCTCCCTGATCCCAGGAATCACTGACCCTCACTTGATCCCGGGAATCACTGAACCTCACCTGATCCCAGTAATCACTGACCCTCAGCCTGATCCCGGGAATCACTGACACTCACGCTGGTCCTGAAAATCACTGACCCTCACCCTGATGCCCCGGGAATCACTGATCCTCACCCTGATCCCCCGGGAATCTCTGACCCTCAACTTGATCCCCCGGGATTCGCTGACCCTCACGCTGAACCCAGGAATCACTGACCCTCACCCTGATCCCGGGAATAACTGACCCTCACCCTGATCCCGGGCATCACTGACCCTCAGCCTGATCACAGGAATCACTGACCCTCACCCTGATCCCCCGGGAATCACTGACCCTCACCCTGATCGCAGGAATCACTGACCCTCACCCTGATCCCAGGAATCACTGACCCTCACCCTGATCCCGGGCATCCCTGACCCTCAACCTGATCCCGGGAATTGCTGACCCTCAGCCTGATCACAGGAATCACTGACCCTCACCCTGATCCCCCGGGAATCACTGACCCTCACCCTGATCCCCCGGGAATCACTGACCCTCACCCTGATCGCAGGAATCACTGACCCTCACCCTGATCCCAGGAATCACTGACCTTGACCCTGATCCCGGGAACCACTGACCCTCACCCTGTTCCCAGGAATCACTGACCCTCACCCTGATCCCGGGAATCACTGACCTGCACGCTGATCCCGGGAATCACTGACCCTCACCCTGATCCTGAAAATCACTGACCCTCACCTTGATCCCCGAGAAATCACTGACCCTCACCCTGATCCCCCGGGAATCACTGACTCTCACCCTGAACCCGGTAATCACTGGTCCTCACCCTGATCCCGAAAATCACTGACCCCCGCCATGTTCCCGGGAATCACTGACCCTCACCCTGTTCCCAAAAATCACTGATCCTCACCCTGTTCCCAGAAATCACTGATCCTCACCCTGTTCCCGGGAATCACTGACCCTCACCTTGAACCTGGGAATCACTGACCCTCAACCTGATCCCAGGAATCACTGACCCGCAGCCTGACCTCCTGGGATTCACAGATACTCACCCTGTTCCCGGGAATCACTGACGCTCACCTGATTCCGGGAAACACTGACCCTCACCCTGATCCTGGGAATCACTGAGCCTCTCCCTGATCCCAGGAATCACTGACCCTCACTTGATCCCGGGAATCACTGACCCTCACCCTGATCCCAGGAATCACTGACCCTCACCCTGATCCCGGGAATCACTGACCCTCACCCTGATCCCGGGAATCACTGACCCCTCACCCTGATCCCGGGAATCACTGAACCTCACCCCGATCCCCCGGGAATCACTGACCCTCACCCTGATACCAGGAATCAATGAACCTCACCCTGATCCGAGGAATCACGGACCTTCACCCTGATCCCGAAAATCACTGACCCTCACCATGATCCTGGGAATCACTGACCTTCACCCTGATGCCCCGGGAATCACTGATACTCACCCTGACCCCGGGAATCACTGACACTCACCCTGACCCCGGGAATCACTGACACTCACCCTGACCCCGGGAATCACTGAGCCTCACCCTGATCCCTCGGGAATCACTGACCCTCACCCTGATCCCGGGTATCACTGACCCTCACCCTGACCTTCAGGGAATCACTGACCCTCACCCTGATCCTGGGTATCACTGACCCTCACACTGACCTTCAGGGAATCACTAACCCTCACCCTGATCCCAGGAATCACTGACCCTCACCCTGATCCCGGGAATAACTGACCCTCACCCTGATCCCGGGCATCACTGACCCTCAAACTGATCCCGGGAATCACTGACCCTCAGCCTGATCCCGGGCATCACTGACCCTCACCCTGATCCCGGGTATCACTGACCCTCACCCTGACCTTCAGGGAATCACTGACCCTCACCCTGATCCTGGGTATTACTGACCGTCACACTGACCTTCAGGGAATCACTAACCCTCACCCTGATCCCAGGAATCACTGACCCTCACACTGATCCCGGGCATCACTGACCCTCAAACTGATCCCGGGAATCACTGACCCTCAGCCTGATCCCAGGAATCACTGACCCTCACCCTGATCCCGGGCATCACTGACCCTCACCCTGATCCCGGGCATCACTGACCCTCACCCTGATCCCAGGCATCAATGACCCTCACCCTGATCCCAGGCATCACTGACCCTCACCCTGATCCCAGGAATCACTGACCCTCACCCTGATCCCAGGCATCACTGACCCTCACCCTGATCCCAGGAATCACTGACCCTCACCCTGATCCCCCGGGAATCACTGACCCTCACCTTGAACCCCCAGGAATCACTGACCCTCACGCTGATCCCGGGAATCTCTGACCCTCACATTGATCCCGGGAATCACTGACCCTCACCCTGATCCCAGGATTCACTGACCCTCACCCTGATCCCAGGAATCACTGACCCTCACCCTGAACCCCAGGGAATCACTGATCCCCACCCTGATCCCGGGAATCACAGACCATCACGCTGATCCTGGGAATCACTGAGCCTCACCCTGATCCCCAGGGAATCACTGATCTCCATCCTGATCCCGGGAATCACTGACCTTCAGCCTGATCCCAGGAATCACTGACCCTCACCCTGATCCCGGGAATCATTCACCCTCAGCCTGATCCCGGTAAACATTGACCTGCACCCTGAATCCGGGAATCACTGAGCCTCACCCTGATCCTGGGAATCACTGACCTGCACCCTGATCCCGGGAATCACTGACCCTCACCCTGATCCCAGGAAACACTGACCTTCACCCTGATCCCGGGAAACACTGACCCTCAACCTGATCCCGGTAAACACTGACCCTTACCTTGAACCCGGGAATCACTGACCCTCACCCTGATCCCAGGAATCACTGACCCGCAGCCTGACCTCCCGGGATTCACAGACACTCACCCTGTTCCCGGGAATCACTGACGCTCACCTGATTCCTGGAAACACTGACCCTCACCCTGATCCTGGGAATCACTGACCCTCACCCTGATCCCGGGAATCACTGACCCTCACATTGATCACCCGGGAATCACTGATCCTCACCCTGATCCCACGGAATCACCGACCCTTACCCTGATCCTGGGAATCACTGAGCCTCTCCCTGATCCCAGGAATCACTGACCCTCACTTGATCCCGGGAATCACTGAACCTCACCTGATCCCAGTAATCACTGACCCTCAGCCTGATCCCGGGAATCACTGACACTCACGCTGGTCCTGAAAATCACTGACCCTCACCCTGATGCCCCGGGAATCACTGATCCTCACCCTGATCCCCCGGGAATCTCTGACCCTCAACTTGATCCCCCGGGATTCGCTGACCCTCACGCTGAACCCAGGAATCACTGACCCTCACCCTGATCCCGGGAATAACTGACCCTCACCCTGATCCCGGGCATCACTGACCCTCAGCCTGATCACAGGAATCACTGACCCTCACCCTGATCCCCCGGGAATCACTGACCCTCACCCTGATCGCAGGAATCACTGACCCTCACCCTGATCCCAGGAATCACTGACCCTCACCCTGATCCCGGGCATCCCTGACCCTCAACCTGATCCCGGGAATTGCTGACCCTCAGCCTGATCACAGGAATCACTGACCCTCACCCTGATCCCCCGGGAATCACTGACCCTCACCCTGATCCCCCGGGAATCACTGACCCTCACCCTGATCGCAGGAATCACTGACCCTCACCCTGATCCCAGGAATCACTGACCTTGACCCTGATCCCGGGAACCACTGACCCTCACCCTGTTCCCAGGAATCACTGACCCTCACCCTGATCCCGGGAATCACTGACCTGCACGCTGATCCCGGGAATCACTGACCCTCACCCTGATCCTGAAAATCACTGACCCTCACCTTGATCCCCGAGAAATCACTGACCCTCACCCTGATCCCCCGGGAATCACTGACTCTCACCCTGAACCCGGTAATCACTGGTCCTCACCCTGATCCCGAAAATCACTGACCCCCGCCATGTTCCCGGGAATCACTGACCCTCACCCTGTTCCCAAAAATCACTGATCCTCACCCTGTTCCCAGAAATCACTGATCCTCACCCTGTTCCCGGGAATCACTGACCCTCACCTTGAACCTGGGAATCACTGACCCTCAACCTGATCCCAGGAATCACTGACCCGCAGCCTGACCTCCTGGGATTCACAGATACTCACCCTGTTCCCGGGAATCACTGACGCTCACCTGATTCCGGGAAACACTGACCCTCACCCTGATCCTGGGAATCACTGAGCCTCTCCCTGATCCCAGGAATCACTGACCCTCACTTGATCCCGGGAATCACTGACCCTCACCCTGATCCCAGGAATCACTGACCCTCACCCTGATCCCGGGAATCACTGACCCTCACCCTGATCCCGGGAATCACTGACCCCTCACCCTGATCCCGGGAATCACTGAACCTCACCCCGATCCCCCGGGAATCACTGACCCTCACCCTGATACCAGGAATCAATGAACCTCACCCTGATCCGAGGAATCACGGACCTTCACCCTGATCCCGAAAATCACTGACCCTCACCATGATCCTGGGAATCACTGACCCTCACCCTGATGCCCCGGGAATCACTGATACTCACCCTGACCCCGGGAATCACTGACACTCACCCTGACCCCGGGAATCACTGACACTCACCCTGACCCCGGGAATCACTGAGCCTCACCCTGATCCCTCGGGAATCACTGACCCTCACCCTGATCCCGGGTATCACTGACCCTCACCCTGACCTTCAGGGAATCACTGACCCTCACCCTGATCCTGGGTATCACTGACCCTCACACTGACCTTCAGGGAATCACTAACCCTCACCCTGATCCCAGGAATCACTGACCCTCACCCTGATCCCGGGAATAACTGACCCTCACCCTGATCCCGGGCATCACTGACCCTCAAACTGATCCCGGGAATCACTGACCCTCAGCCTGATCCCGGGCATCACTGACCCTCACCCTGATCCCGGGTATCACTGACCCTCACCCTGACCTTCAGGGAATCACTGACCCTCACCCTGATCCTGGGTATTACTGACCGTCACACTGACCTTCAGGGAATCACTAACCCTCACCCTGATCCCAGGAATCACTGACCCTCACACTGATCCCGGGCATCACTGACCCTCAAACTGATCCCGGGAATCACTGACCCTCAGCCTGATCCCAGGAATCACTGACCCTCACCCTGATCCCGGGCATCACTGACCCTCACCCTGATCCCGGGCATCACTGACCCTCACCCTGATCCCAGGCATCAATGACCCTCACCCTGATCCCAGGCATCACTGACCCTCACCCTGATCCCAGGAATCACTGACCCTCACCCTGATCCCCCGGGAATCACTGACCCTCACCTTGAACCCCCAGGAATCACTGACCCTCACGCTGATCCCGGGAATCTCTGACCCTCACATTGATCCCGGGAATCACTGACCCTCACCCTGATCCCAGGATTCACTGACCCTCACCCTGATCCCAGGAATCACTGACCCTCACCCTGAACCCCAGGGAATCACTGATCCCCACCCTGATCCCGGGAATCACAGACCATCACGCTGATCCTGGGAATCACTGAGCCTCACCCTGATCCCCAGGGAATCACTGATCTCCATCCTGATCCCGGGAATCACTGACCTTCAGCCTGATCCCAGGAATCACTGACCCTCACCCTGATCCCGGGAATCATTCACCCTCAGCCTGATCCCGGTAAACATTGACCTGCACCCTGAATCCGGGAATCACTGAGCCTCACCCTGATCCTGGGAATCACTGACCTGCACCCTGATCCCGGGAATCACTGACCCTCACCCTGATCCCAGGAAACACTGACCTTCACCCTGATCCCGGGAAACACTGACCCTCAACCTGATCCCGGTAAACACTGACCCTCACCCTGTTCCCGGGAATCACTGACGCTCACCTGATTCCGGGAAACACTGACCCTCACCCTGATCCTGGGAATCACTGACCCTCACCCTGATCCCGGGAATCACTGACCCTCACATTGATCACCCGGGAATCACTGATCCTCACCCTGATCCCACGGAATCACCGACCCTTACCCTGATCCTGGGAATCACTGAGCCTCTCCCTGATCCCAGGAATCACTGACCCTCACTTGATCCCGGGAATCACTGAACCTCACCTGATCCCAGTAATCACTGACCCTCAGCCTGATCCCGGGAATCACTGACACTCACGCTGGTCCTGAAAATCACTGACCCTCACACTGATGCCCCGGGAATCACTGATCCTCACCCTGATCCCCCGGGAATCTCTGACCCTCAACTTGATCCCCCGGGATTCGCTGACCCTCACGCTGAACCCAGGAATCACTGACCCTCACCCTGATCCCGGGAATAACTGACCCTCACCCTGATCCCGGGCATCACTGACCCTCAGCCTGATCACAGGAATCACTGACCCTCACCCTGATCCCCCGGGAATCACTGACCCTCACCCTGATCGCAGGAATCACTGACCCTCACCCTGATCCCAGGAATCACTGACCCTCACCCTGATCCCGGGCATCCCTGACCCTCACCCTGATCCCGGGCATCCCTGACCCTCAACCTGATCCCGGGAATTGCTGACCCTCAGCCTGATCACAGGAATCACTGACCCTCACCCTGATCCCCCGGGAATCAGTGACCCTCACCCTGATCCCCCGGGAATCACTGACCCTCACCCTGATTGCAGGAATCACTGACCCTCACCCTGATCCCAGGAATCACTGACCTTGACCCTGATCCCGGAAACCACTGACCCTCACCCTGTTCCCAGGAATCACTGACCCTCACCCTGATCCCGGGAATCACTGACCTGCACACTGATCCCGGGAATCACTGACCCTCACCCTGATCCTGAAAATCACTGACCCTCACCTTGATCCCCGAGAAATCACTGACCCTCACCCTGATCCCCCGGGAATCACTGACTCTCACCCTGAACCCGGTAATCACTGGTCCTCACCCTGATCCCGAAAATCACTGAACCCCGCCATGTTCCCGGGAATCACTGACCCTCACCCTGTTCCCAAAAATCACTGATCCTCACCCTGTTCCCAGAAATCACTGATCCTCACCCTGTTCCCGGGAATCACTGACCCTCACCTTGAACCTGGGAATCACTGACCCTCAACCTGATCCCAGGAATCACTGACCCGCAGCCTGACCTCCTGGGATTCACAGATACTCACCCTGTTCCCGGGAATCACTGACGCTCACCTGATTCCGGGAAACACTGACCCGCACCCTGATCCTGGGAATCACTGAGCCTCTCCCTGATCCCAGGAATCACTGACCCTCACTTGATCCCGGGAATCACTGACCCTCACCCTGATCCCAGGAATCACTGACCCGCACCCTGATTCCGGAAATCACTGACCCTCACCCTGATCCCAAAAATCACTGATCCTCACCCTGTTCCCGGAAATCTCTGATCCTCTCCCTGTTCCCGGGAATCACTGACCCTCACCCTGGTCCCAAAAATCACTGATCCTCACCCTGATCCTGGGAATCTCTGACCCTCACCCTGATCCCGGGAATAACTGACCTGCACGCTGATCCCGGGAATCACTGATCCTCACCGTGATCCTGAAAATCACTGACCCTCACCTTGATCCCCTGGGAATCACTGACCCTCACCCTGAACCCGGGAATCACTGGCCCTCACCCTGATCTCGAAAATCACTGACCCCCGCCATGTTCCTGGGAATCACTGACCCTCACCCTGATCCCAAGGGAATCACTGCTCTCCATCCTGATCCCAGGAATCACTGACCCTCACCCTGATCCCCAGGGAATCACTGACCGACACACTGATCCCGGGAATCAGAGACCCTCACCTTGATCCCAGGAATCACTGACCCTCACCCTGATCCCCAGGGAATCACTGACTGACACACTGATCCCGGGAATCAGAGACCCTCACCTTGATCCCAGGATTCACTGACCCTCACCCTGATCCTGGGAATCACTGAGCCTCTCCCTGATCCCAGGAATCACTGACCCTCACTTGATCCCGGAAATCACTGAACCTCACCTGATCCCAGTAATCACTGACCCTCAGCCTGATCCCGGGAATCACTGACACTCACGCTGGTCCTGAAAATCACTGACCCTCACCCTGATGCCCCGGGAATCACTGATCCTCACCCTGATCCCCCGGGAATCTCTGACCCTCAACTTGATCCCCCGGGATTCGCTGACCCTCACGCTGATCCCAGGAATCACTGACCCTCACCCTGATCCCAGGAATCACTGACCCTCACCCTGATCCCAGGAATCACTGACCCTCACCCTGATCCCGGGCATCACTGACCCTCAGCCTGATCACAGGAATCACTGACCCTCACCCTGATCCCCCGGGATTCACTGACCCTCACCCTGATCCCGGGAATCACTGACCCTCACATTGATCACCCGGGAATCACTGATCCTCACCCTGATCCCACGGAATCACCGACCCTTACCCTGATCCTGGGAATCACTGAGCCTCTCCCTGATCCCAGGAATCACTGACCCTCACTTGATCCCGGGAATCACTGAACCTCACCTGATCCCAGTAATCACTGACCCTCAGCCTGATCCCGGGAATCACTGACACTCACGCTGGTCCTGAAAATCACTGACCCTCACCCTGATGCCCCGGGAATCACTGATCCTCACCCTGATCCCCCGGGAATCTCTGACCCTCAACTTGATCCCCCGGGATTCGCTGACCCTCACGCTGATCCCAGGAATCACTGACCCTCACCCTGATCCCGGGAATAACTGACCCTCACCCTGATCCCGGGAATCACTGGCCCGCACCCTGATCCCGAAAATCACCGACCCACGCCCTGTTCCCGGGAATCACTGACCCTCACCCTGATCCCATAAATCACTGATCCTCACCCTGTTCCCGGAAATCACTGATCCTCACCCTGTTCCCGGGAATCACTGACCCTCACCCTGGTCCCAAAAATCACTGATCCTCAACCTGATTCCGGAAATCACTGACCCTCACCCTGATCCCAAAAATCACTGATCCTCACCCTGTTCCCGGAAATCTCTGATCCTCCCCCTGTTCCCGGGAATCACTGACCCTCACCCTGGTCCCAAAAATCACTGACCCTCACCCTGATCCCGGGAATCTCTGACCCTCACCCTGATCCCGGGAATAACTGACCTGCACGCTGATCCCGGGAATCACTGATCCTCACCGTGATCCTGAAAATCACTGACCCTCACCTTGATCCCCTGGGAATCACTGACCCTCACCCTGAACCCGGGAATCACTGGCCCTCACCCTGATCTCGAAAATCACTGACCCCCGCCATGTTCCTGGGAATCACTGACCCTCACCCTGATCCCAAGGGAATCACTGCTCTCCATCCTGATCCCAGGAATCACTGACCCTCACCCTGATCCCCAGGGAATCACTGACCGACACACTGATCCCGGGAATCAGAGACCCTCACCTTGATCCCAGGAATCACTGACCCTCACCCTGATCCCCAGGGAATCACTGACTGACACACTGATCCCGGGAATCAGAGACTCTCACCTTGATCCCAGGATTCACTGACCCTCACCCTGATCCTGGGAATCACTGAGCCTCTCCCTGATCCCAGGAATCACTGACCCTCACTTGATCCCGGGAATCACTGAACCTCACCTGATCCCAGTAATCACTGACCCTCAGCCTGATCCCGGGAATCACTGACACTCATGCTGGTCCTGAAAATCACTGACCCTCACCCTGATGCCCCGGGAATCACTGATCCTCACCCTGATCCCCCGGGAATCTCTGACCCTCAACTTGATCCCCCGGGATTCGCTGACCCTCACGCTGATCCCAGGAATCACTGACCCTCACCCTGATCCCAGGAATCACTGACCCTCACCCTGATCCCGGGCATCACTGACCCTCAGCCTGATCACAGGAATCACTGACCCTCACCCTGATCCCCCGGGAATCACTGACCCTCACCCTGATCGCAGGAATCACTGACCCTCACCCTGATCGCAGGAATCACTGACCCTCACCCTGATCCCAGGAATCACTGACCCTCACCCTGATCCCGGGCATCCCTGACCTTCAACCTGATCCCGGGAATTGCTGACCCTCAGACTGATCACAGGAATCACTGACCCTCACCCTGATCCCCCGGGAATCACTGACCCTCACCCTGATCCCCCGGGAATCACTGACCCTCACCCTGATCGCAGGAATCACTGACCCTCACCCTGATCCCAGGAATCACTGACCTTGACCCTGATCCCGGGAACCACTGACCCTCACCCTGTTCCCAGGAATCACTGACCCTCACCCTGATCCCGGGAATCACTGACCTGCACGCTGATCCCGGGAATCACTGACCCTCACCCTGATCCTGAAAATCACTGACCCTCACCTTGATCCCCGAGAAATCATTGACCCTCACCCTGATCCCCCGGGAATCACTGACTCTCACCCTGAACCCGGTAATCACTGGTCCTCACCCTGATCCCGAAAATCACTGACCCCCGCCATGTTCCCGGGAATCACTGACCCTCACCCTGTTCCCAAAAATCACTGATCCTCACCCTGTTCCCAGAAATCACTGATCCTCACCCTGTTCCCGGGAATCACTGACCCTCACCCTGATCCCAAAAATCACTGATCTTCACCCTGATCCCGGGAATCATTGACCCTCACCCTGATCCTGGGAAACACTGAGCCTCACCCTGATCCCGGGCATCCCTGACCTTCAACCTGATCCCGGGAATTGCTGATCCTCAGCCTGATCACAGGAATCACTGACCCTCACCCTGATCCCCCGGGAATCACTGACCCTCACCCTGATCCCCCGGGAATCACTGACCCTCACCCTGATCGCAGGAATCACTGACCCTCACCCTGATCCCAGGAATCACTGACCTTGACCCTGATCCCGGGAACCACTGACCCTCACCCTGTTCCCAGGAATCACTGACCCTCACCCTGATCCCGGGAATCACTGACCTGCACGCTGATCCCGGGAATCACTGACCCTCACCCTGATCCTGAAAATCACTGATCCTCACCTTGATCCCCGAGAAATCATTGACCCTCACCCTGATCCCCCGGGAATCACTGACTCTCACCCTGAACCCGGTAATTACTGGTCCTCACCCTGATCCCGAAAATCACTGACCCCCGCCATGTTCCCGGGAATCACTGACCCTCACCCTGTTCCCAAAAATCACTGATCCTCACCCTGTTCCCAGAAATCACTGATCCTCACCCTGTTCCCGGGAATCACTGACCCTCACCCTGATCCCAAAAATCACTGATCTTCACCCTGATCCCGGGAATCATTGACCCTCACCCTGATCCTGGGAAACACTGAGCCTCTCCCTGATCCCAGGAATCACTGACCCTCACTTGATCCCGGGAATCACTGAACCTCACCTGATCCCAGTAATCACTGACCCTCAGCCTGATCCCGGGAATCACTGACACTCACGCTGGTCCTGAAAATCACTGACCCTCACCCTGATGCCCCGGGAATCACTGATCCTCACCCTGATCCCCCGGGAATCTCTGACCCACAACTTGATCCCCCGGGATTCGCTGACCCTCACGCTGATCCCAGGAATCACTGACCCTCACCCTGATCCCGGGAATAACTGACCCTCACCCTGATCCCGGGCATCACTGACCCTCAGCCTGATCACAGGAATCACTGACCCTCACCCTGATCCCCCGGGAATCACTGACCCTCACCCTGATCGCAGGAATCACTGACCCTCACCCTGATCCCAGGAATCACTGACACTCACTCTGATCCCGGGAATCACTGACCCTCACCCTGATCCTGGGAAAAACTGACCCTCACCCTGATCCCGGGAATCACTGACCCTCACCCTGATCCCGGGAATCACTGACCCTCACCCTGATCCTGGGAATCACTGACCCTCACCCTGATCCCGGGAAAGACAGACCCTCACCCTGATCCCCCAGGTATCACTGACCCTCACCCTGATCCCCCGGGAATCACTGACCCTCACCCTGATCCCCCGGGAATCACTGACCCTCACCCTGATCCCCCGGGAATCACTGACCCTCACCCTGATCCCCCGGGAATCACTGACCCTCACCCTGATCCCCCAGGAATCAATGACCCTCACCCTGATTCCCTGGGAATCACTGACCCTCACCCTGATCCCCCGGGAATCACTGACCCTCACCCTGATCGCAGTAATCACTGACCCTCTCCCTGATCCCGGGAATCACTGACCCTCACCCTGATCCTGGGTATCACTGACCCTCACCCTGATCCCGGGAATCACTGACCCTCACCCTCAACCCGAGAATCACTGACCCTCACCCTAATACCACGGGAATCATTGACCTTGACCCTGATCCCGGGAATCTCTGATGCTCAACCTGATCCCCTGTGATTCACTGACCCTCAAGCTGATCCCGGGAATCACTGACCCTCACTCTGATCCCGGGAATCACTGACCCTCACCCTGACCCCGGGAATCACTGACCCTCACCCTGATCCCAGGAATCACTGACCCTAACCCTGATCCTGGGAATCACTGACCCCCACCCTGATCCCGGGAATCACTGACCCTCACCCTGATCCTGAAAATCACTGACCCTCACCTTGATCCCCGAGAAATCACTGACCCTCACCCTGATCCCCCGGGAATCACTGACTCTCACCCTGAACCCGGTAATCACTGGTCCTCACCCTGATCCCGAAAATCACTGACCCCCGCCATGTTCCCGGGAATCACTGACCCTCACCCTGTTCCCAAAAATCACTGATCCTCACCCTGTTCCCAGAAATCACTGATCCTCACCCTGTTCCCGGGAATCACTGACCCTCACCCTGATCCCAAAAATCACTGATCTTCACCCTGATCCCGGGAATCATTGACCCTCACCCTGATCCTGGGAAACACTGAGCCTCTCCCTGATCCCAGGAATCACTGACCCTCACTTGATCCCGGGAATCACTGAACCTCACCTGATCCCAGTAATCACTGACCCTCAGCCTGATCCCGGGAATCACTGACACTCACGCTGGTCCTGAAAATCACTGACCCTCACCCTGATGCCCCGGGAATCACTGATCCTCACCCTGATCCCCCGGGAATCTCTGACCCTCAACTTGATCCCCCGGGATTCGCTGACCCTCACGCTGATCCCAGGAATCACTGACCCTCACGCTGATCCCGGGAATCACTGACCCTCACCCTGATCCCGGGAATAACTGACCCTCACCCTGATCCCGGGCATCACTGACCCTCACCCTGATCACAGGAATCACTGACCCTCACCCTGATCCCCCGGGAATCACTGACCCTCACCCTGATCGCAGGAATCACTGACCCTCACCCTGATCCCAGGAATCACTGACCCTCACCCTGATCCCGGGCATCCCTGACCCTCAACCTGATCCCGGGAATTGCTGACCCTCAGCCTGATCACAGGAATCACTGACCCTCACCCTGATCCCCCGGGAATCACTGACCCTCACCCTGATCCCCCGGGAATCACTGACCCTCACCCTGATCCCCCGGGAATCACTGACCCTCACCCTGATCGCAGGAATCACTGACCCTCACCCTGATCCCAGGAATCACTGACCTTGACCCTGATCCCGGGAACCACTGACCCTCACCCTGTTCCCAGGAATCACTGACCCTCACCCTGATCCCGGGAATCACTGACCTGCACGCTGATACCGGGAATCACTGACCCTCACCCTGATCCTGAAAATCACTGACCCTCACCTTGGTCCCCGAGAAATCACTGACCCTCACCCTGATCCCCCGGGAATCACTGACTCTCACCCTGAACCCGGTAATCACTGGTCCTCACCCTGATCCCGAAAATCACTGACCCCCGCCATGTTCCCGGGAATCACTGACCCTCACCCTGGTCCCAAAAATCACTGATCCTCAACCTGATTCCGGAAATCACTGACCCTCACCCTGATCCCAAAAATCACTGATCCTCACCCTGTTCCCGGAAATCTCTGATCCTCTCCCTGTTCCCGGGAATCACTGACCCTCACCCTGGTCCCAAAAATCACTGATCCTCACCCTGATCCTGGGAATCTCTGACCCTCACCCTGATCCCGGGAATAACTGACCTGCACGCTGATCCCGGGAATCACTGATCGTCACCGTGATCCTGAAAATCACTGACCCTCACCTTGATCCCCTGGGAATCACTGACCCTCACCCTGAACCCGGGAATCACTGGCCCTCACCCTGATCTCGAAAATCACTGACCCCCGCCATGTTCCTGGGAATCACTGACCCTCACCCTGATCCCAAGGGAATCACTGCTCTCCATCCTGATCCCAGGAATCACTGACCCTCACCCTGATCCCCAGGGAATCACTGACCGACACACAGATCCCGGGAATCAGAGACCCTCACCTTGATCCCAGGAATCACTGACCCTCACCCTGATCCCCAGGGAATCACTGACTGACACACTGATCCCGGGAATCAGAGACCCTCACCTTGATCCCAGGATTCACTGACCCTCACCCTGATCCTGGGAATCACTGAGCCTCTCCCTGATCCCAGGAATCACTGACCCTCACTTGATCCCGGAAATCACTGAACCTCACCTGATCCCAGTAATCACTGACCCTCAGCCTGATCCCGGGAATCACTGACACTCACGCTGGTCCTGAAAATCACTGACCCTCACCCTGATGCCCCGGGAATCACTGATCCTCACCCTGATCCCCCGGGAATCTCTGACCCTCAACTTGATCCCCCGGGATTCGCTGACCCTCACGCTGATCCCAGGAATCACTGACCCTCACCCTGATCCCGGGCATCACTGACCCTCAGCCTGATCACAGGAATCACTGACCCTCACCCTGATCCCCCGGGATTCACTGACCCTCACCCTGATCCCCCGGGAATCACTGACCCTCACCCTGATCGCAGGAATCACTGACCCTCACCCTGATCCCAGGAATCACTGACACTCACTCTGATCCCGGGAATCACTGACCCTCACCCTGATCCTGGGAAAAACTGACCCTCACCCTGATCCCGGGAATCACTGACCCTCACCCTGATCCCGGGAATCACTGACCCTCACCCTGATCCTGGGAATCACTGACCCTCACCCTGATCCCGGGAAAGACAGACCCTCACCCTGATCCCCCAGGTATCACTGACCCTCACCCTGATCCCCCGGGAATCACTGACCCTCACCCTGATCCCCCGGGAATCACTGACCCTCACCCTGATCCCCCGGGAATCACTGACCCTCACCCTGATCCCCCGGGAATCACTGACCCTCACCCTGATCCCCCAGGAATCAATGACCCTCACCCTGATTCCCTGGGAATCACTGACCCTCACCCTGATCCCCCGGGAATCACTGACCCTCACCCTGATCCCCCGGGAATCACTGACCCTCACCCTGATCCTGGGTATCACTGACCCTCACCCTCAACCCGAGAATCACTGACCCTCACCCTAATACCACGGGAATCATTGACCTTGACCCTGATCCCGGGAATCTCTGATGCTCAACCTGATCCCCTGTGATTCACTGACCCTCAAGCTGATCCCGGGAATCACTGACCCTCACTCTGATCCCGGGAATCACTGACCCTCACCCTGACCCCGGGAATCACTGACCCTCACCCTGATCCCAGGAATCACTGACCCTCACCCTGATCCCGGGAATCACTGACCCTCACCCTGATCCCGGGAATCACTGACCCTCACCCTGATCCCCCGGGAATCACTGACCCTCACACTGATCCCGGGAATCACTGGCCCACACCCTGATCCCGAAAATCACCGTCCCACGCCCTGTTCCCGGGAATCACTGACCCTCACCCTGATCCCATAAATCACTGATCCTCACCCTGTTCCCGGAAATCACTGATCCTCACCCTGTTCCCGGGAATCACTGACCCTCACCCTGCTCCCAAAAATCACTGATCCTCAACCTGATTCCGGAAATCACTGACCCTCACCCTGATCCCAAAAGTCACTGATCCTCACCCTGTTCCCGGAAATCTCTGATCCTCTGCCTGTTCCCGGGAATCACTGACCCTCACCCTGGTCCCAAAAATCATTGATCCTCACCCTGATCCTGGGAATCACTGACCCTCACCCTGAACCCGGGAATCACTGGCCCTCACCCTGATCTCGAAAATCACTGACCCCCGCCATGTTCCCGGGAATCACTGACCCTCACCCTGATCCCAAGGGAATCACTGATCTCCGTCCTGATCCCAGGAATCACTGACCCTCACCCTGATCCCCAGGGAATCACTGACCGACACACTGATCCCGGGAATCAGAGACCCTCACCTTGATCCCAGGAATCACTGACCCTCACCCTGATCCCCAGGGAATCACTGACCGACACACTGATCCCGGGAATCAGAGACCCTCACCTTGATCCCAGGAATCACTGACCCTCACCCTGATCCCAGGAATCACTGACACTCACTCTGATCCCGGGAATCACTGACCCTCACCCTGATCCCGGGAATCACTGACCCTCACCCTGATCCTGGGAATCACTGACCCTCACCCTGATCCCGGGAAACACAGACCCTCACCCTGATCCCCCGGGAATCACTGACCCTCACCCTGATCCCCCGGGAATCACTGACCCTCACCCTGATCCCCCGGGAATCACTGACCCTCACCCTGATCCCCCGGGAATCACTGACCCTCACCCTGATCCCCCGGGAATCACTGACCCTCACCCTGATCCCCCGGGAATCACTGACCCTCACCCTGATCCCCCGGGAATCACTGACCCTCACCCTGATCCCCCGGGAATCACTGACCCTCACCCTGGACCCCCAGGAATCAATGACCCTCACCCTGATTCCCTGGGAATCAATGACCCTCACCCTGATCCCCCGGGAATCACTGACCCTCACCCTGATCGCAGGAATCACTGACCCTCTCCCTGATCCCGGGACTCACTGACCCTCACCCTGATCCCGGGAATCACTGACCCTCACCCTCAACCCGAGAATCACTGACCCTCACCCTGATACCCCGGGAATCATTGACCTTGACCCTGATCGCAGGAATCTCTGACCCTCACCCTGATCCCAAAAATCACTGATCCTCACCCTGTTCCCGGAAATCTCTGATCCTCTCCCTGTTCCCGGGAATCACTGACCCTCACTCTGGTCCCAAAAATCACTGATCCTCACCCTGATCCCGGGAATCTCTGACGCTCACCCTGATCCCGGGAATCACTGACCTGCACGCTGATCCCGGGAATCACTGACCCTCACCGTGATCCTGAAAATCACTGACCCTCACCTTGATCCCGCGGGAATCACTGACCCTCACCCTGAACCCGGGAATCACTGGCCCTCACCCTGATCTCGAAAATCACTGACCCCCGCCATGTTCCTGGGAATCACTGACCCTCACCCTGATCCCAAGGGAATCACTGATCTCCATCCTGATCCCGGGAATCACTGACCCTCACCCTGATCCCGAGGGAATCACTGACCGACACACTGATCCCGGGAATCAGAGACCCTCACCTTGATCCCAGGAATCACTGACCCTCACCCTGATCCCCAGGGAATCACTGACCGACACACTGATCCCGGGAATCAGAGACCCTCACCTTGATCCCAGGAATCACTGACCCTCACCCTGATCCCAGGAATTAATGACCCTCACCCTGATCCTGGGAATCACTGACCCTCACCCTGATCCTGGGAAACACTGACCCTCACCCTGATCCCGGGAATCACTGACCCTCACCCTGATCCCGGGAATCACTGACCCTCACCCTGATCCTGGGAATCACTGACCCTCACCCTGATCCCGGGAAACACAGACCCTCACCCTGATCCCCCAGGTATCACAGACCCTCACCCTGATCCCCCAGATATCACTGACCCTGACCCTGATCAGAGGAATCACTGAACGTCAGCCTGATCCCCTGGAATCACTGACCTTGACCCTGATCTCGGGAACCACTGACCCTCACCCTGTTCCCAGGAATCACTGACCCTCACCCTGATCCTGAAAATCACTGACCCTCACTCTGATGCTGGGAATCACTGGCCCGTACCCTGATCCCGAAAATCACTGACCCCCGCCCTGTTCCCGGGAATCACTCACCCTCACCCTGATCCCAAAAATCACTGATCCTCACCCTGTTCCCGGGAATCACTGACCCTCTCCCTGGTCCCAAAAATCACTTATCCTCACCCTGATCCCGGGAAGCACTGACCCTCACCCTGATCCCGGGAATCGCTGACCTGCACGCTGATCCCGGAAATCACTGACCCTCACCCTGATCCTGAAAATCACTGACCTTCACCTTGATCCCCGAAAAATCACTGACCCTCACCCTGATCCCCCGGGAATCACTGACCCTCACCCTGAACCCGTAAATCACTGGCCCTCACCCTGATCCCGAAAATCACTGACCCCCGCCACGTTCCCGGGAATCACTGACCCTCACCCTGATCCCAAAAATCACTGATCCTCACCCTGTTCCCGGAAATCACTGATCCTCACCCTGTTCCCGGGAATCACTCACCCTCACCCTGATCCCAAAAATCACTGATCCTCACCCTGATCCCGGGAATCATTGGCCCTCACCCTGATCCTGGGAAACACTGACCTGCACCTGATCCTGGGAATCATTGACCCTCAGCCTGATCCAAGGAATCGCTGACCCTCACCCTGATCCCCCAGGAATCGCTGACACTCAACCTGATCTTGGGAATCACTGACCCTCACCCTGATCCCGGGAATCACTCACCCTCACCCTGAACCCGGGCATCACTGACCCTCACGTTGATACCCAGGGAATCACTGATCCCCACCCTGATCCTGGGAATCACTGACCATCACCCTGATCCCCAGGGAATCACTGATCTCCATCCTGATCCCGGGAATCACTGACCCTCACCCTGATCCCCAGGGAATCACTGACCGACACACTGATCCCGGGAATCAGAGACCCTCACCTTGATCCCAGGAATCACTGACCCAAACCCTGATCCCCAGGGAATCACTGACCGACACACTGATCCCGGGAATCAGAGACCCTCACCCTGATCCCAGGAATCACTGACCCTCACCCTGATCCCAGGTATCACTGACCCTCACCCTGATCCCAGGAATCACTGACCCTCACCCTGATCCCGGGAATCACTGACCCTCACGCTGACCCTGGGAAACACTGACCCTCACCCTGATCCCGGGAATCACTGACCCTCACCCTGATCCTGGGAATCACTGACCCTCACCCTGATCCCCCAGGTATCACAGACCCTCACCCTGATCCCCCAGGTATCACAGACCCTCACCCTGATCCCCCGGGAATCACTGACCCTCACCCTGATCCCCCGGGAATCACTGACCCTCACCCTGATCCCCCGGGAATCACTGACCCTCACCCTGATCCCCCGGGAATCACTGACCCTCACCCTGATCCCCCGGGAATCACTGACCCTCACCCTGATCCCCTGGGAATCACTGACCCTCACCTGATCCCCCAGGAATCACTGACCCTCACCCTGATCCCCCGGGAATCACTGACCCTCACCCTGATCCCCCGGGAATCACTGACCCTCACCCTGATCCCCCGGGAATCACTGACCCTCACCCTGATCCCCCGGGAATCACTGACCCTCACCCTGATCCCCCGGGTATCACTGACCCTCACCCTGATCCCCCGGGAATCAATGACCCTCACCCTGACTCCCTGGGAATCACTAACCCTCACCCTGATCCCCCGGGAATCACTGACCCTCACCCTGATCGCTGGAATCACTGACCCTCTCCCTGATCCCGGGACTCACTGACCCTCTCCCTGATCCCGGGACTCACTGACCCTCACCCTGATCCCGGGAATCACTGACCCTCACCCTCAACCCGAGAATCACTGACCCTCACCCTGATCCCCCGGGAATCATTGACCTTGACCCTGATCCCGGGAATCTCTGACCCTCAACCTGATCCCCTGTGATTCACTGACCCTCACGCTGATCCCGGGAATCACTGACCCTCACCCTGATCCCGGGATTCACTGACCCTCACCCTGATCCCGGGATTCACTGACCCTCACCCTGATCCCGGGAATCACTGACCCTCACCTTGATCCCGCGGGAATCACTGACCCTCACCCTGATCCCGGGAATCACTGACCCTCACCCTGATCCCGGGAATCACTGGCCCTCACCCTGATCTCGAAAATCACTGACCCTCGCCATGTTCCTGGGAATCACTGACCCTCACCCTGATCCCAAGGGAATCACTGATCTCCATCCTGATCCCGGGAATCACTGACCCTCATCCTGATCCCGAGGGAATCACTGACCGACACACTGATCCCGGGAATCAGAGACCCTCACCTTGATCCCAGGAATCACTGACCCTCACCCTGATCCCCAGGGAATCACTGACCGACACACTGATCCCGGGAATCAGAGACCCTCACCTTGATCCCAGGAATCACTGACCCTCACCCTGATCCCAGGAATTAATGACCCTCACCCTGATCCTGGGAATCACTGACCCTCACCCTGATCCTGGGAAACACTGACCCTCACCCTGATCCTGGGAATCACTGACCCTCACCCTGATCCTGGGAATCACTGACTCTCACCCTGATCCTGGGAATCACTGACCCTCACCCTGATCCCGGGAAACACAGACCCTCACCCTGATCCCCCAGGTATCACAGACCCTCACCCTGATCCCCCAGATATCACTGACCCTGACCCTGATCAGAGGAATCACTGAACGTCAGCCTGATCCACTGGAATCACTGACCTTGACCCTGATCTCGGGAATCACTGACCCTCACCCTGTTCCCAGGAATCACTGACCCTCACCCTGATCCTGAAAATCACTGACCCTCACTCTGATGCTGGGAATCACTGGCCCGTTCCCTGATCCCGAAAATCACTGACCCCCGCCCTGTTCCCGGGAATCACTCACCCTCACCCTGATCCCAAAAATCACTGATCCTCACCCTGTTCCCGGGAATCACTGACCCTCTCCCTGGTCCCAAAAATCACTGATCCTCACCCTGATCCCGGGAAGCACTGACCCTCACCCTGATCCCGGGAATCACTGACCTGCACGCTGATCCCGGAAATCACTGACCCTCACCCTGATCCTGAAAATCACTGACCTTCACCTTGATCCCCGAAAAATCACTGACCCTCACCCTGATCCCCCGGGAATCACTGACCCTCACCCTGAACCCGTAAATCACTGGCCCTCACCCTGATCCCGAAAATCACTGACCCCCGCCACATTCCCGGGAATCACTGACCCTCACCCTGATCCCAAAAATCACTGATCCTCACCCTGTTCCCGGAAATCACTGATCCTCACCCTGTTCCCGGGAATCACTCACCCTCACCCTGATCCCAAAAATCACTGATCCTCACCCTGATCCCGGGAATCATTGGCCCTCACCCTGATCCTGGGAAACACTGACCTGCACCTGATCCTGGGAATCATTGACCCTCAGCCTGATCCAAGGAATCGCTGACCCTCACCCTGATCCCCCAGGAATCGCTGACACTCAACCTGATCTTGGGAATCACTGACCCTCACCCTGATCCCGGGAATCACTCACCCTCACCCTGAACCCGGGCATCACTGACCCTCACGTTGATACCCAGGGAATCACTGATCCCCACCCTGATCCTGGGAATCACTGACCATCACCCTGATCCCCAGGGAATCACTGATCTCCATCCTGATCCCGGGAATCACTGACCCTCACCCTGATCCCCAGGGAATCACTGACCGACACACTGATCCCGGGAATCAGAGACCCTCACCTTGATCCCAGGAATCACTGACCCAAACCCTGATCCCCAGGGAATCACTGACCGACACACTGATCCCGGGAATCAGAGACCCTCACCCTGATCCCAGGAATCACTGACCCTCACCCTGATCCCAGGTATCACTGACCCTCACCCTGATCCCAGGAATCACTGACCCTCACCCTGATCCCGGGAATCACTGACCCTCACGCTGACCCTGGGAAACACTGACCCTCACCCTGATCCCGGGAATCACTGACCCTCACCCTGATCCTGGGAATCACTGACCCTCACCCTGATCCCCCAGGTATCACAGACCCTCACCCTGATCCCCCAGGTATCACAGACCCTCACCCTGATCCCCCGGGAATCACTGACCCTCACCCTGATCCCCCGGGAATCACTGACCCTCACCCTGATCCCCCGGGAATCACTGACCCTCACCCTGATCCCCCGGGAATCACTGACCCTCACCCTGATCCCCTGGGAATCACTGACCCTCACCTGATCCCCCGGGAATCACTGACCCTCACCCTGATCCCCCGGGAATCACTGACCCTCACCCTGATCCCCCGGGAATCACTGACCCTCACCGTGATCCCCCGGGAATCACTGACCCTCACCCTGATCCCCCGGGAATCACTGACCCTCACCCTGATCCCCCGGGAATCGATGACCCTCACCCTGACTCCCTGGGAATCACTAACCCTCACCCTGATCCCCCGGGAATCACTGACCCTCACCCTGATCGCTGGAATCACTGACCCTCTCCCTGATCCCGGGACTCACTGACCCTCTCCCTGATCCCGGGACTCACTGACCCTCACCCTGATCCCGGGAATCACTGGCCCGCACCCTGATCCCGAAAATCACTGACCCCCGCCCTGTTCCCGGGAATCACTGACCCTCACCCTGATCCCAAAAATCACTGATCCTCACCCTGTTCCCAGAAATCACTGATCCTCACCCTGTTCCCCCGGGAATCACTGACCCTCACCCTGATCCCAAAAATCACTGATCCTCACCCTGATCCCGGGAATCATTGACCCTCACCCTGATCCTGGGAAACACTAAACTGCACCTGATCCTGGGAATCATTGACCCTCAGCCTGATCCCAGGAATCACTGACCCAAACCCTGATCCCCAGGGAATCACTGACCGACACACTGATCCCGGGAATCAGAGACCCTCACCCTGATCCCAGGAATCACTGACCCTCACCCTGATCCCAGGTATCACTGACCCTCACCCTGATCCCAGGAATCACTGACCCTCACCCTGATCCTGGGAATCACTGACCCTCACGCTGACCCTGGGAAACACTGACCCTCACCCTGATCCCGGGAATCACTGACCCTCACCCTGATCCTGGGAATCACTGACCCTCACCCTGATCCCCCAGGTATCACAGACCCTCACCCTGATCCCCCAGGTATCACAGACCCTCACCCTGATCCCCCGGGAATCACTGACCCTCACCCTGATCCCCCGGGAATCACTGACCCTCACCCTGATCCCCCGGGAATCAATGACCCTCACCCTGACTCCCTGGGAATCACTAACCCTCACCCTGATCCCCCGGGAATCACTGACCCTCACCCTGATCGCTGGAATCACTGACCCTCTCCCTGATCCCGGGACTCACTGACCCTCTCCCTGATCCCGGGACTCACTGACCCTCACCCTGATCCCGGGAATCACTGACCCTCACCCTCAACCCGAGAATCACTGACCCTCACCCTCAACCCGAGAATCACTGACCCTCACCCTGATCCAGGGAATCACTGACCCTCAAGCTGATCCCGGGAATCACTGACCCTCACCCTGATCCCGGGATTCACTGACCCTCACCCTGATCCCGGGATTCACTGACCCTCACCCTGATCCCGGGAATCACTGACCCTCACCTTGATCCCGCGGGAATCACTGACCCTCACCCTGAACCCGGGAATCACTGGCCCTCACCCTGATCTCGAAAATCACTGACCCCCGCCATGTTCCTGGGAATCACTGATCCTCACCCTGATCCCGGGAATCATTGGCCCTCACCCTGATCCTGGGAAACACTGACCTGCACCTGATCCTGGGAATCATTGACCCTCAGCCTGATCCAAGGAATCGCTGACCCTCACCCTGATCCCCCAGGAATCGCTGACACTCAACCTGATCTTGGGAATCACTGACCCTCACCCTGATCCCGGGATTCACTCACCCTCACCCTGAACCCGGGCATCACTGACCCTCACGTTGATACCCAGGGAATCACTGATCCCCACCCTGATCCTGGGAATCACTGACCATCACCCTGATCCCCAGGGAATCACTGATCTCCATCCTGATCCCGGGAATCACTGACCCTCACCCTGATCCCCAGGGAATCACTGACCGACACACTGATCCCGGGAATCAGAGACCCTCACCTTGATCCCAGGAATCACTGACCCAAACCCTGATCCCCAGGGAATCACTGACCGACACACTGATCCCGGGAATCAGAGAGCCTCACCCTGATCCCAGGAATCACTGACCCTCACCCTGATCCCAGGTATCACTGACCCTCACCCTGATCCCAGGAATCACTGACCCTCACCCTGATCCCGGGAATCACTGACCCTCACGCTGACCCTGGGAAACACTGACCCTCACCCTGATCCCGGGAATCACTGACCCTCACCCTGATCCTGGGAATCACTGACCCTCACCCTGATCCCCCAGGTATCACAGACCCTCACCCTGATCCCCCAGGTATCACAGACCCTCACCCTGATCCCCCGGGAATCACTGACCCTCACCCTGATCCCCCGGGAATCACTGACCCTCACCCTGATCCCCCGGGAATCACTGACCCTCACCCTGATCCCCCGGGAATCACTGACCCTCACCCTGATCCCCCGGGAATCACTGACCCTCACCCTGATCCCCTGGGAATCACTGACCCTCACCCTGATCCCCCGGGAATCACTGACCCTCACCCTGATCCCCCGGGAATCACTGACCCTCACCCTGATCCCCCGGGAATCACTGACCCTCACCCTGATCCCCCGGGAATCACTGACCCTCACCCTGATCCCCCGGGAATCACTGACCCTCACCCTGATCCCCCGGGTATCACTGACCCTCACCCTGATCCCCCGGGAATCAATGACCCTCACCCTGACTCCCTGGGAATCACTAACCCTCACCCTGATCCCCCGGGAATCACTGACCCTCACCCTGATCCCGGGACTCACTGACCCTCTCCCTGATCCCGGGACTCACTGACCCTCACCCTGATCCCGGGAATCACTGACCCTCACCCTCAACCCGAGAATCACTGACCCTCACCCTGATCCCCCGGGAATCATTGACCTTGACCCTGATCCCGGGAATCTCTGACCCTCAACCTGATCCCCTGTGATTCACTGACCCTCAAGCTGATCCCGGGAATCACTGACCCTCACCCTGATCCCGGGATTCACTGACCCTCACCCTGATCCCGGGATTCACTGACCCTCACCCTGATCCCGGGAATCACTGACCCTCACCTTGATCCCGCGGGAATCACTGACCCTCACCCTGAACCTGGGAATCACTGGCCCTCACCCTGATCTCGAAAATCACTGACCCCCGCCATGTTCCTGGGAATCACTGACCCTCACCCTGATCCCAAGGGAATCACTGATCTCCATCCTGATCCCGGGAATCACTGACCCTCATCCTGATCCCGAGGGAATCACTGACCGACACACTGATCCCGGGAATCAGAGACCCTCACCTTGATCCCAGGAATCACTGACCCTCACCCTGATCCCCAGGGAATCACTGACCGACACACTGATCCCGGGAATCAGAGACCCTCACCTTGATCCCAGGAATCACTGACCCTCACCCTGATCCCAGGAATTAATGACCCTCACCCTGATCCTGGGAATCACTGACCCTCACCCTGATCCTGGGAAACACTGACCCTCACCCTGATCCTGGGAATCACTGACCCTCACCCTGATCCTGGGAATCACTGACTCTCACCCTGATCCTGGGAATCACTGACCCTCACCCTGATCCCGGGAAACACAGACCCTCACCCTGATCCCCCAGGTATCACAGACCCTCACCCTGATCCCCCAGATATCACTGACCCTGACCCTGATCAGAGGAATCACTGAACGTCAGCCTGATCCACTGGAATCACTGACCTTGACCCTGATCTCGGGAATCACTGACCCTCACCCTGTTCCCAGGAATCACTGACCCTCACCCTGATCCTGAAAATCACTGACCCTCACTCTGATGCTGGGAATCACTGGCCCGTACCCTGATCCCGAAAATCACTGACCCCCGCCCTGTTCCCGGGAATCACTCACCCTCACCCTGATCCCAAAAATCACTGATCCTCACCCTGTTCCCGGGAATCACTGACCCTCTCCCTGGTCCCAAAAATCACTGATCCTCACCCTGATCCCGGGAAGCACTGACCCTCACCCTGATCCCGGGAATCACTGACCTGCACGCTGATCCCGGAAATCACTGACCCTCACCCTGATCCTGAAAATCACTGACCTTCACCTTGATCCCCGAAAAATCACTGACCCTCACCCTGATCCCCCGGGAATCACTGACCCTCACCCTGAACCCGTAAATCACTGGCCCTCACCCTGATCCCGAAAATCACTGACCCCCGCCACATTCCCGGGAATCACTGACCCTCACCCTGATCCCAAAAATCACTGATCCTCACCCTGTTCCCGGAAATCACTGATCCTCACCCTGTTCCCGGGAATCACTGACCCTCACCCTGATCCCAAAAATCACTGATCCTCACCCTGATCCCGGGAATCATTGGCCCTCACCCTGATCCTGGGAAACACTAACCTGCGCCTGATCCTGGGAATCATTGACCCTCACCCTGATCCCCCAGGAATCGCTGACACTCACCCTGATCTTGGGAATCACTGACCCTCACCCTGATCCCGGGAATCACTCACCCTCACCCTGAACCCGGGCATCACTGACCCTCACGTTGATACCCAGGGAATCACTGATCCCCACCCTGATCCTGGGAATCACTGACCATCACCCTGATCCCCAGGGAATCACTGATCTCCATCCTGATCCCGGGAATCACTGACCCTCACCCTGATCCCCAGGGAATCACTGACCGACACACTGATCCCGGGAATCAGAGACCCTCACCTTGATCCCAGGAATCACTGACCCAAACCCTGATCCCCAGGGAATCACTGACCGACACACTGATCCCGGGAATCAGAGACCCTCACCCTGATCCCAGGAATCACTGACCCTCACCCTGATCCCAGGTATCACTGACCCTCACCCTGATCCCAGGAATCACTGACCCTCACCCTGATCCCGGGAATCACTGACCCTCACGCTGACCCTGGGAAACACTGACCCTCACCCTGATCCCGGGAATCACTGACCCTCACCCTGATCCTGGGAATCACTGACCCTCACCCTGATCCCCCAGGTATCACAGACCCTCACCCTGATCCCCCAGGTATCACAGACCCTCACCCTGATCCCCCGGGAATCACTGACCCTCACCCTGATCCCCCGGGAATCACTGACCCTCACCCTGATCCCCCGGGAATCACTGACCCTCACCCTGATCCCCCGGGAATCACTGACCCTCACCCTGATCCCCTGGGAATCACTGACCCTCACCTGATCCCCCGGGAATCACTGACCCTCACCCTGATCCCCCGGGAATCACTGACCCTCACCCTGATCCCCCGGGAATCACTGACCCTCACCCTGATCCCCCGGGAATCACTGACCCTCACCCTGATCCCCCGGGAATCACTGACCCTCACCCTGATCCCCCGGGAATCGATGACCCTCACCCTGACTCCCTGGGAATCACTAACCCTCACCCTGATCCCCCGGGAATCACTGACCCTCACCCTGATCGCTGGAATCACTGACCCTCTCCCTGATCCCGGGACTCACTGACCCTCTCCCTGATCCCGGGACTCACTGACCCTCACCCTGATCCCGGGAATCACTGGCCCGCACCCTGATCCCGAAAATCACTGACCCCCGCCCTGTTCCCGGGAATCACTGACCCTCACCCTGATCCCAAAAATCACTGATCCTCACCCTGTTCCCAGAAATCACTGACCCTCACCCTGTTCCCCCGGGAATCACTGACCCTCACCCTGATCCCAAAAATCACTGATCCTCACCCTGATCCCGGGAATCATTGACCCTCACCCTGATCCTGGGAAACACTAACCTGCACCTGATCCTGGGAATCATTGACCCTCAGCCTGATCCCAGGAATCAGTGACCCTCACCCTGATCCCCCGGGAATCGCTGACCCTCAGCCTGATCTTGGGAATCACTGACCCTCACCCTGATCCCGGGAAACACTGACCCTCACCCTGATCCCAGGAATCACTGACCCTCACCCTGATCCCGGGAATCACTGACCCTCACCCTGATCCTGGGAATCACTGAGCGTCACCCTGATCCCGGGAAACACAGACCCTCACCCTGATCCGCCAGGTATCACTGACCCTCACCCTGATCCCCCGGGAATCACTGACCCTCACCCTGATCCCCCGGGAATCACTGACCCTCACCCTGATCCCCCGGGAATCACTGACCCTCACCCTGATCCCCCGGGAATCAATGACCCTCACCCTGACTCCCTGGGAATCACTGACCCTCAGCCTGATTCCCCGGGAATCACTGACCCTCAACCTGATTGCAGGAATCACTGACCCTCTCCCTGATCCCGGCACTCAATGGCCCTCACCCTGATCCCGGGAATCACTGGCGCGCACCCTGATCCCGAAAATCACCGACCCACGCCCTGCTCCCGGGAATCACTGACCCTCACCCTGATCCCATAAATCACTGATCCTCACCCTATTCCCGGAAATCACTGATCCTCACCCTGTTCCCGGGAATCACTGACCCTCACCCTGATCCCGGGAATCACTGACCCTCACCCTGATCCCAGGAATCACTGACCCTCACCCTGATCCCAGGTATCACTGACCCTCACCCTGATCCCAGGAATCACTGACCCTCACCCTGATCCCGGGAATCACTGACCCTCACGCTGACCCTGGGAAACACTGACCCTCACCCTGATCCCGGGAATCACTGAACCTCAACCTGATCCTGGGAATCACTGACCCTCACCCTGATCCCCCAGGTATCACAGACCCTCACCCTGATCCCCCAGGTATCACAGACCCTCACCCTGATCCCCCGGGAATCACTGACCCTCACCCTGATCCCCCGGGAATCACTGACCCTCACCCTGATCCCCCGGGAATCACTGACCCTCACCCTGATCCCCCGGGAATCACTGACCCTCACCCTGATCCCCCGGGAATCACTGACCCTCACCCTGATCCCCTGGGAATCACTGACCCTCACCTGATCCCCCGGGAATCACTGACCCTCACCCTGATCCCCCGGGAATCACTGACCCTCACCCTGATCCCCCGGGAATCACTGACCCTCACCCTGATCCCCCGGGAATCACTGACCCTCACCCTGATCCCCCGGGAATCACTGACCCTCACCCTGATCCCCCGGGAATCACTGACCCTCACCCTGATCCCCCGGGAATCGATGACCCTCACCCTGACTCCCTGGGAATCACTAACCCTCACCCTGATCCCCCGGGAATCACTGACCCTCACCCTGATCGCTGGAATCACTGACCCTCTCCCTGATCCCGGGACTCACTGACCCTCTCCCTGATCCCGGGACTCACTGACCCTCACCCTGATCCCGGGAATCACTGGCCCGCACCCTGATCCCGAAAATCACTGACCCCCGCCCTGTTCCCGGGAATCACTGACCCTCACCCTGATCCCAAAAATCACTGATCCTCACCCTGTTCCCAGAAATCACTGACCCTCACCCTGTTCCCCCGGGAATCACTGACCCTCACCCTGATCCCAAAAATCACTGATCCTCACCCTGATCCCGGGAATCATTGACCCTCACCCTGATCCTGGGAAACACTAACCTGCACCTGATCCTGGGAATCATTGACCCTCAGCCTGATCCCAGGAATCTGTGACCCTCACCCTGATCCCCCGGGAATCGCTGACCCTCAGCCTGATCTTGGGAATCACTGACCCTCACCCTGATCCCGGGAAACACTGACCCTCACCCTGATCCCAGGAATCACTGACCCTCACCCTGATCCCGGGAATCACTGACCCTCACCCTGATCCTGGGAATCACTGAGCGTCACCCTGATCCCGGGAAACACAGACCCTCACCCTGATCCGCCAGGTATCACTGACCCTCTCCCTGATCCCCCGGGAATCACTGACCCTCACCCTGATCCCCCGGGAATCACTGACCCTCACCCTGATCCCCCGGGAATCAATGACCCTCACCCTGACTCCCTGGGAATCACTGACCCTCAGCCTGATTCCCCGGGAATCACTGACCCTCAACCTGATTGCAGGAATCACTGACCCTCTCCCTGATCCCGGCACTCAATGGCCCTCACCCTGATCCCGGGAATCACTGGCGCGCACCGTGATCCCGAAAATCACCGACCCACGCCCTGCTCCCGGGAATCACTGACCCTCACCCTGATCCCATAAATCACTGATCCTCACCCTATTCCCGGAAATCACTGATCCTCACCCTGTTCCCGGGAATCACTGACCCTCACCCTGATCCCGGGAATCACTGACCCTCACCCTGATCCCGGGAATCACTGACCCTCACCCTGATCCTGGGAATCACTGACCCTCACCCTGATCCCGGGAAACACAGACCCTCACCCTGATCCCAGGAATCAGTGACCCTCACCCTGATCCCCCGGGAATCGCTGACCCTCAGCCTGATCTTGGGAATCACTGACCCTCACCCTGATCCCGGGAAACACTGACCCTCACCCTGATCCCCCGGGAATCGCTGACCCTCAGCCTGATCTTGGGAATCACTGACCCTCACCCTGATCCCGGGAAACACTGACCCTCACCCTGATCCCAGGAATCACTGACCCTCACCCTGATCCCGGGAATCACTGACCCTCACCCTGATCCTGGGAATCACTGAGCGTCACCCTGATCCCGGGAAACACAGACCCTCACCCTGATCCGCCAGGTATCACTGACCCTCACCCTGATCCCCCGGGAATCACTGACCCTCACCCTGATCCCCCGGGAATCACTGACCCTCACCCTGATCCCCCGGGAATCAATGACCCTCACCCTGACTCCCTGGGAATCACTGACCCTCAGCCTGATTCCCCGGGAATCACTGACCCTCAACCTGATTGCAGGAATCACTGACCCTCTCCCTGATCCCGGCACTCAATGGCCCTCACCCTGATCCCGGGAATCACTGGCGCGCACCCTGATCCCGAAAATCACCGACCCACGCCCTGCTCCCGGGAATCACTGACCCTCACCCTGATCCCATAAATCACTGATCCTCACCCTATTCCCGGAAATCACTGATCCTCACCCTGTTCCCGGGAATCACTGACCCTCACCCTGATCCCGGGAATCACTGACCCTCACCCTGATCCCGGGAATCACTGACCCTCACCCTGATCCTGGGAATCACTGACCCTCACCCTGATCCCAGGAAACACAGACCCTCACCCTGATCCCCCAGGTATCACAGACCCTCACCCTGATCCCCCAGATATCACTGACCCTGACCCTGATCAGAGGAATCACTGAACGTCACCCTGATCCCCTGGAATCACTGACCTTGACCCTGATCTCGGGAACCACTGACCCTCACCCTGTTCCCAGGAATCACTGACCCTCACCCTGATCCTGAAAATCACTGACCCTCACTCTGATGCTGGGAATCACTGGCCCGTACCCTGATCCCGAAAATCACTGACCCCCGCCCTGTTCCCGGGAATCACTCACCCTCACCCTGATCCCAAAAATCACTGATCCTCACCCTGTTCCCGGGAATCACTGACCCTCTCCCTGGTCCCAAAAATCACTGATCCTCACCCTGATCCCGGGAATCACTGACCCTCACCCTGATCCTGAAAATCACTGACCTTCACCTTGATCCCCGAAAAATCACTGACCCTCACCCTGATCCCCCGGGAATCACTGACCCTCACCCTGAACCCGTAAATCACTGGCCCTCACCCTGATCCCGAAAATCACTGACCCCCGCCACATTCCCGGGAATCACTGACCCTCACCCTGATCCCAAAAATCACTGATCCTCACCCTGTTCCCGGAAATCACTGATCCTCACCCTGTTCCCAGGAATCACTGACCCTCACCCTGATCCCAAAAATCACTGATCCTCACCCTGATCCCGGGAATCATTGGCCCTCACCCTGATCCTGGGAAACACTAACCTGCACCTGATCCTGGGAATCATTGACCCTCAGCCTGATCCAAGGAATCGCTGACCCTCACCCTGATCCCCCAGGAATCGCTGACACTCACCCTGATCTTGGGAATCACTGACCCTCACCCTGATCCCGGGAATCACTCACCCTCACCCTGAACCCGGGCATCACTGACCCTAACGTTGATACCCAGGGAATCACTGATCCCCACCCTGATCCTGGGAATTACTGACCATCACCCTGATCCCCAGGGAATCACTGATCTCCATCCTGATCCCGGGAATCACTGACCCTCACCCTGATCCCCAGGGAATCACTGACCGACACACTGATCCCGGGAATCAGAGACCCTCACCTTGATCCCAGGAATCACTGACCCAAACCCTGATCCCCAGGGAATCACTGACCGACACACTGATCCCGGGAATCAGAGACCCTCACCCTGATCCCAGGAATCACTGACCCTCACCCTGATCCCAGGTATCACTGACCCTCACCCTGATCCCAGGAATCACTGACCCTCACCCTAATCCTGGGAATCACTGACCCTCACCCTGATCCTGGGAATCACTGACCCTCACCCTGATCCCCCAGGTATCACAGACCCTCACCCTGATCCCCCAGGTATCACAGACCCTCACCTTGATCCCCCGGGTATCACTGACCCTCACCCTGATCCCCCGGGAATCACTGACCCTCACCCTGATCCCCCGGGAATCACTGACCCTCACCCTGATCCCCCGGGAATCACTGATCCACACCCTGATCCCCCGGGAATCACTGACCCTCACCTGATCCCCCGGGAATCACTGACCCTCACCCTGATCCCCCGGGAATCACTGACCCTCACCCTGATCCCCCGGGAATCACTGACCCTCACCCTGATCCCCCGGGTATCACTGACCCTCACCCTGATCCCCCGGGAATCAATGACCCTCACCCTGACTCCCTGGGAATCACTAACCCTCACCCTGATCCCCCGGGAATCACTGACCCTCACCCTGATCGCTGGAATCACTGACCCTCTCCCTGATCCCGGGACTCACTGACCCTCTGCCTGATCCCGGGACTCACTGACCCTCACCCTGATCCCGGGAATCACTGACCCTCACCCTCAACCCGAGAATCACTGACCCTCACCCTGATCCCCCGGGAATCATTGACCTTGACCCTGATCCCGGGAATCTCTGACGCTCAACCTGATCCCCTGTGATTCACTGACCCTCAAGCTGATCCCGGGAATCACTGACCCTCACCCTGATCCCGGGATTCACTGACCCTCACCATGATCCCGGGATTCACTGACCCTCACCCTGATCCCGGGAATCACTGACCCTCACCCTGATCCCGGGAATCACTGACCTTCACCCTGATCCCGGGAATCACTGACCCTCACCCTGATCCCGGGAATCACTGATCCTCACCCTGATCCCGGGAATCACTGATCCTCACCCTGATCCTGAAAATCACTGACCCTCACTCTGATCCCCCGGGAATCACTGACCCTCGCCCTGATCCCGGGAATCACTGGCCCGCACCCTGATCCCGAAAATCACTGACCCCCGCCCTGTTCCCGGGAATCACTGACCCTCACCCTGATCCCAAAAATCACTGATCCTCACCCTGTTCCCAGAAATCACTGATCCTCACCCTGTTCCCGGGAATCACTGACCCTCACCCTGGTCCCGGGAATCACTGACCATCACTCTCATCCTGAAAATCACTGTCCCTCACCTTGATCCCCAAAAAATCACTGGGCCTCACCCTGATCCCCCAGGAATCACTGACCCTCACCCTGATCCCCCAGGAATCACTGACCCTCACCCTGATCTCCCAGGAATCACTGACTCTCACCCTGATCCCGGGAATCACTGGCCCTCACCCTGATCCCGAAAATCACTAACCCCCGCCATGTTCCCGGGAATCACTGACCCTCACCCTGATCCCCCGGGAATCACTGACCCTCACCCTGATCCCAAAAATCACTGATCCTCACCCTGATCCCGGGAATCATTGACCCTCACCCTGATCCTGGGAAACACTAACCTGCACCTGATCCTGGGAATCATTGACCCTCAGCCTGATCCCAGGAATCAGTGACCCTCACCCTGATCCCCCGGGAATCGCTGACCCTCAGCCTGATCTTGGGAATCACTGACCCTCACCCTGATCCCGGGAAACACTGACCCTCACCCTGATCCCAGGAATCACTGACCCTCACCCTGATCCCGGGACTCACTGACCCTCACCCTGATCCCGGGAATCACTGACCCTCACCCTGATCCCGGGAATCACTGACCCTCACCCTGATCCTGGGAATCACTGAGCGTCACCCTGATCCCAGGAATCTCTGAGCGCCACCCTGATCCCGGGAAACACAGACCCTCACCCTGATCTGCCAGGTATCACTGACCCTCACCCTGATCCCCCGGGAATCACTGACCCTCACCCTGATCCCCCGGGAATCACTGACCCTCACCCTGATCCCCCGGGAATCAATGACCCTCACCCTGACTCCCTGGGAATCACTGACCCTCACCCTGATCCCCCGGGAATCACTGACCCTCACCCTGATTGCAGGAATCACTGACCCTCTCCCTGATCCCGGCACTCAATGGCCCTCACCCTGATCCCGAAAATCACCGACCCACGCCCTGTTCCCGGGAATCACTGACCCTCACCCTGATCCCATAAATCACTGATCCTCACCCTGTTCCCGGAAATCACTGATCCTCACCCTGTTCCCGGGAATCACTGACCCTCACCCTGGTCCCAAAAATCACTGATCCTCAACCTGATTCCCGAAATCACTGACCCTCACCCTGATCCCGGGAATCACTGATCCTCACCCTGTTCCCGGAAATCACTGATCCTCACCCTGTTCCCAGGAATCACTGACCCTCACCCTGGTCCCAAAAATCACTGATCCTCACCCTGATCCCGGGAATCTCTGACCCTCACCCTGATCGCGGGAATCAATGACCTGCACGCTGATCCCGGGAATCATTGACCCTCACCGTGATCCTGAAAATCCCTGACCCTCACCTTGATCCCCCGGGAATCACTGACCCTCACCCTGAACCCGGGAATCACTGGCCCTCACCCTGATCTCGAAAATCACTGACCCCCGCCATGTTCCCGGGAATCACTGACCCTCACCCTGATCCCAAGGGAATCACTGATCTCCATCCTGATCCCAGGAATCACTGACCCTCACCCTGATCCCCAGGGAATCACTGACCGACACACTGATCCCAGGAATCAGAGACCCTCACCTTGATCCCAGGAATCACTGACCCTCACCCTGATCCCCAGGGAATCACTGACCGACACACTGATCTCGGGAATCAGAGACCCTCACCTTGATCCCAGGAATCACTGACCCTCACCCTGATCCCAGGAATCACTGACACTCACTCTGATCCCGGGAATCACTGACCCTCACCCTGATCCCGGGAATCACTGACCCTCACCCTGATCCTGGGAATCACTGACCCTCACCCTGATCCCGGGAAACACAGACCCTCACCCTGATCCCCCAGGTATCACTGACCCTCACCCTGATCCCCCAGGAATCACTGACCCTCACCCTGATCCCCCGGGAATCACTGACCCTCACCCTGATCCCCCGGGAATCACTGACCCTCACCCTGATCCCCCGGGAATCACTGACCCTCACCCTGATGCCCCGGGAATCACTGACCCTCACCCTGATCCCCTGGGAATCACTGACCCTCACCCTGATCCCCCGGGAATCACTGACCCTCACCCTGATCCCCCGGGAATCAATGACCCTCACCCTGATTCCCTGGGAATCACTGACCCTCACCCTGATCCCCCGGGAATCACTGACCCTCACCCTGATCGCAGGAATCACTGACCCTCTCCCTGATCCCGGGACTCACTGACCCTCACCCTGATCCCGGGAATCACTGACCCTCACCCTCAACCCGAGAATCACTGACCCTCACCCTGATACCCCGGGAATCATTGACCTTGTCCCTGATCCCGGGAATCTCTGACCCTCAACCTGATCCCCTGTGATTCACTGACCCACAAGCTGATTCCGGGAATCACTGACCCTCACTCTGATCCCGGGAATCACTGACCCTCACCCTGACCCCGGGAATCACTGACCCTCACCCTGATCCCGGGAATCACTGACCCTCACCCTGATCCCGGGAATCACTGACCCTCACCCTGATCCCGGGAATCACTGACCCTCACCCTGATCCCGGGAATCACTGACCCACGCCCTGTTCCCGGGAATCACTGACCCACGCCCTGTTCCCGGGAATCACTGACCCACGCCCTGTTCCCGGGAATCACTGACCCTCACCCTGATCCCATGAATCACTGATCCTCACCCTGTTCCCGGAAATCACTGATCCTCACCCTGTTCCCTGGAATCACTGATCCTCACCCTGGTCCCAAAAATCACTGATCCTCAACCTGATTCCGGAAATCACTGACCCTCACCCTGATCCCAAAAATCACTGATCCTCACCCTGATCCCGGGAATCATTGACCCTCACCCTGATCCTGGGAAACACTAACCTGCACCTGATCCTGGGAATCATTGACCCTCAGCCTGATCCCAGGAATCAGTGACCCTCACCCTGATCCCCCGGGAATCGCTGACCCTCAGCCTGATCTTGGGAATCACTGACCCTCACCCTGATCCCGGGAAACACTGACCCTCACCCTGATCCCGGGACTCACTGACCCTCACCCTGATCCCGGGAATCACTGACCCTCACCCTGATCCCGGGAATCACTGACCCTCACCCTGATCCTGGGAATCACTGAGCGTCACCCTGATCCCGGGAATCTCTGAGCGCCACCCTGATCCCGGGAAACACAGACCCTCACCCTGATCTGCCAGGTATCACTGACCCTCACCCTGATCCCCAGGGAATCACTGACCGACACACTGATCCCGGGAATCAGAGACCCTCACCTTGACTCCCTGGGAATCACTGACCCTCACCCTGATCCCCCGGGAATCACTGACCCTCACCCTGATTGCAGGAATCACTGACCCTCTCCCTGATCCCGGCACTCAATGGCCCTCACCCTGATCCCGAAAATCACCGACCCACGCCCTGTTCCCGGGAATCACTGACCCTCACCCTGATCCCATAAATCACTGATCCTCACCCTGTTCCCGGAAATCACTGATCCTCACCCTGTTCCCGGGAATCACTGACCCTCACCCTGGTCCCAAAAATCACTGATCCTCAACCTGATTCCCGAAATCACTGACCCTCACCCTGATCCCGGGAATCACTGATCCTCACCCTGTTCCCGGAAATCACTGATCCTCACCCTGTTCCCAGGAATCACTGACCCTCACCCTGGTCCCAAAAATCACTGATCCTCACCCTGATCCCGGGAATCTCTGACCCTCACCCTGATCGCGGGAATCACTGACCTGCACGCTGATCCCGGGAATCATTGACCCTCACCGTGATCCTGAAAATCCCTGACCCTCACCTTGATCCCCCGGGAATCACTGACCCTCACCCTGAACCCGGGAATCACTGGCCCTCACCCTGATCTCGAAAATCACTGACCCCCGCCATGTTCCCGGGAATCACTGACCCTCACCCTGATCCCAAGGGAATCACTGATCTCCATCCTGATCCCAGGAATCACTGACCCTCACCCTGATCCCCAGGGAATCACTGACCGACACACTGATCCCGGGAATCAGAGACCCTCACCTTGATCCCAGGAATCACTGACCCTCACCCTGATCCCCAGGGAATCACTGACCGACACACTGATCTCGGGAATCAGAGACCCTCACCTTGATCCCAGGAATCACTGACCCTCACCCTGATCCCAGGAATCACTGACACTCACTCTGATCCCGGGAATCACTGACCCTCACCCTGATCCCGGGAATCACTGACCCTCACCCTGATCCTGGGAATCACTGACCCTCACCCTGATCCCGGGAAACACAGACCCTCACCCTGATCCCCCAGGTATCACTGACCCTCACCCTGATCCCCCAGGAATCACTGACCCTCACCCTGATCCCCCGGGAATCACTGACCCTCACCCTGATCCCCCGGGAATCACTGACCCTCACCCTGATCCCCCGGGAATCACTGACCCTCACCCTGATGCCCCGGGAATCACTGACCCTCACCCTGATCCCCTGGGAATCACTGACCCTCACCCTGATCCCCCGGGAATCACTGACCCTCACCCTGATCCCCCGGGAATCAATGACCCTCACCCTGATTCCCTGGGAATCACTGACCCTCACCCTGATCCCCCGGGAATCACTGACCCTCACCCTGATCGCAGGAATCACTGACCCTCTCCCTGATCCCGGGACTCACTGACCCTCACCCTGATCCCGGGAATCACTGACCCTCACCCTCAACCCGAGAATCACTGACCCTCACCCTGATACCCCGGGAATCATTGACCTTGTCCCTGATCCCGGGAATCTCTGACCCTCAACCTGATCCCCTGTGATTCACTGACCCTCAAGCTGATTCCGGGAATCACTGACCCTCACTCTGATCCCGGGAATCACTGACCCTCACCCTGACCCCGGGAATCACTGACCCTCACCCTGATCCCGGGAATCACTGACCCTCACCCTGATCCCGGGAATCACTGACCCTCACCCTGATCCCGGGAATCACTGACCCTCACCCTGATCCCGGGAATCACTGACCCACGCCCTGTTCCCGGGAATCACTGACCCACGCCCTGTTCCCGGGAATCACTGACCCACGCCCTGTTCCCGGGAATCACTGACCCTCACCCTGATCCCATGAATCACTGATCCTCACCCTGTTCCCGGAAATCACTGATCCTCACCCTGTTCCCTGGAATCACTGATCCTCACCCTGGTCCCAAAAATCACTGATCCTCAACCTGATTCCGGAAATCACTGACCCTCACCCTGATCCCAAAAATCACTGATCCTCACCCTGATCCCGGGAATCATTGACCCTCACCCTGATCCTGGGAAACACTAACCTGCACCTGATCCTGGGAATCATTGACCCTCAGCCTGATCCCAGGAATCAGTGACCCTCACCCTGATCCCCCGGGAATCGCTGACCCTCAGCCTGATCTTGGGAATCACTGACCCTCACCCTGATCCCGGGAAACACTGACCCTCACCCTGATCCCGGGACTCACTGACCCTCACCCTGATCCCGGGAATCACTGACCCTCACCCTGATCCCGGGAATCACTGACCCTCACCCTGATCCTGGGAATCACTGAGCGTCACCCTGATCCCGGGAATCTCTGAGCGCCACCCTGATCCCGGGAAACACAGACCCTCACCCTGATCTGCCAGGTATCACTGACCCTCACCCTGATCCCCCGGGAATCACTGACCCTCACCCTGATCCCCCGGGAATCACTGACCCTCACCCTGATCCCCCGGGAATCAATGACCCTCACCCTGACTCCCTGGGAATCACTGACCCTCACCCTGATCCCCCGGGAATCACTGACCCTCACCCTGATTGCAGGAATCACTGACCCTCTCCCTGATCCCGGCACTCAATGGCCCTCACCCTGATCCCGAAAATCACCGACCCACGCCCTGTTCCCGGGAATCACTGACCCTCACCCTGATCCCATAAATCACTGATCCTCACCCTGTTCCCGGAAATCACTGATCCTCACCCTGTTCCCGGGAATCACTGACCCTCACCCTGGTCCCAAAAATCACTGATCCTCAACCTGATTCCCGAAATCACTGACCCTCACCCTGATCCCGGGAATCACTGATCCTCACCCTGTTCCCGGAAATCACTGATCCTCACCCTGTTCCCAGGAATCACTGACCCTCACCCTGGTCCCAAAAATCACTGATCCTCACCCTGATCCCGGGAATCTCTGACCCTCACCCTGATCGCGGGAATCACTGACCTGCACGCTGATCCCGGGAATCATTGACCCTCACCGTGATCCTGAAAATCCCTGACCCTCACCTTGATCCCCCGGGAATCACTGACCCTCACCCTGAACCCGGGAATCACTGGCCCTCACCCTGATCTCGAAAATCACTGACCCCCGCCATGTTCCCGGGAATCACTGACCCTCACCCTGATCCCAAGGGAATCACTGATCTCCATCCTGATCCCAGGAATCACTGACCCTCACCCTGATCCCCAGGGAATCACTGACCGACACACTGATCCCGGGAATCAGAGACCCTCACCTTGATCCCAGGAATCACTGACCCTCACCCTGATCCCCAGGGAATCACTGACCGACACACTGATCCCGGGAATCAGAGACCCTCACCTTGATCCCAGGAATCACTGACCCTCACCCTGATCCCAGGAATCACTGACACTCACTCTGATCCCGGGAATCACTGACCCTCACCCTGATCCCGGGAATCACTGACCCTCACCCTGATCCTGGGAATCACTGACCCTCACCCTGATCCCGGGAAACACAGACCCTCACCCTGATCCCCCAGGTATCACTGACCCTCACCCTGATCCCCCAGCAATCACTGACCCTCACCCTGATCCCCCGGGAATCACTGACCCTCACCCTGATCCCCCGGGAATCACTGACCCTCACCCTGATCCCCCGGGAATCACTGACCCTCACCCTGATCCCCCGGGAATCAATGACCCTCACCCTGATTCCCTGGGAATCACTGACCCTCACCCTGATCCCCCGGGAATCACTGACCCTCACCCTGATCGCAGGAATCACTGACCCTCTCCCTGATCCCGGGACTCACTGACCCTCACCCTGATCCCGGGAATCACTGACCCTCACCCTCAACCCGAGAATCACTGACCCTCACCCTGATACCCCGGGAATCATTGACCTTGTCCCTGATCCCGGGAATCTCTGACCCTCAACCTGATCCCCTGTGATTCACTGACCCTCAATCTGATTCCGGGAATCACTGACCCTCACTCTGATCCCGGGAATCACTGACCCTCACCCTGATCCGGGGAATCACTGACCCTCACCCTGATCCCGGGAATCACTGACCCTCACCCTGATCCCGGGAATCACTGACCCTCACCCTGATCCCGGGAATCACTGACCCTCACCCTGATCCTGGGAATCACTGACCCGCGCCCTGTTCCCGGGAATCACTGACCCACGCCCTGTTCCCGGGAATCACTGACCCTCACCCTGATCCCATGAATCACTGATCCTCACCCTGTTCCCGGAAATCACTGATCCTCACCCTGTTCCCGGAAATCACTGATCCTCACCCTGTTCCCGGGAATCACTGACCCTCACCCTGGTCCCAAAAATCACTGATCCTCAACCTGATTCCGGAAATCACTGACCCTCACCCTGATCCCAAAAATCACTGATCCTCACCCTGTTCCCGGAAATCTCTGATCCTCTCCCTGTTCCCGGGAATCGCTGACCCTCAGCCTGATCTTGGGAATCACTGACCCTCACCCTGATCCCGGGAAACACTGACCCTCACCCTGATCCCAGGAATCACTGACCCTCACCCTGATCCCGGGAATCACTGACCCTCACCCTGATCCTGGGAATCACTGAGCGTCACCCTGATCCCGGGAAACACAGACCCTCACCCTGATCCGCCAGGTATCACTGACCCTCACCCTGATCCCCCGGGAATCACTGACCCTCACCCTGATCCCCCGGGAATCACTGACCCTCACCCTGATCCCCCGGGAATCAATGACCCTCACCCTGACTCCCTGGGAATCACTGACCCTCAGCCTGATTCCCCGGGAATCACTGACCCTCAACCTGATTGCAGGAATCACTGACCCTCTCCCTGATCCCGGCACTCAATGGCCCTCACCCTGATCCCGGGAATCACTGGCGCGCACCCTGATCCCGAAAATCACCGACCCACGCCCTGCTCCCGGGAATCACTGACCCTCACCCTGATCCCATAAATCACTGATCCTCACCCTATTCCCGGAAATCACTGATCCTCACCCTGTTCCCGGGAATCACTGACCCTCACCCTGATCCCGGGAATCACTGACCCTCACCCTGATCCCGGGAATCACTGACCCTCACCCTGATCCTGGGAATCACTGACCCTCACCCTGATCCCAGGAAACACAGACCCTCACCCTGATCCCCCAGGTATCACAGACCCTCACCCTGATCCCCCAGATATCACTGACCCTGACCCTGATCAGAGGAATCACTGAACGTCACCCTGATCCCCTGGAATCACTGACCTTGACCCTGATCTCGGGAACCACTGACCCTCACCCTGTTCCCAGGAATCACTGACCCTCACCCTGATCCTGAAAATCACTGACCCTCACTCTGATGCTGGGAATCACTGGCCCGTACCCTGATCCCGAAAATCACTGACCCCCGCCCTGTTCCCGGGAATCACTCACCCTCACCCTGATCCCAAAAATCACTGATCCTCACCCTGTTCCCGGGAATCACTGACCCTCTCCCTGGTCCCAAAAATCACTGATCCTCACCCTGATCCCGGGAATCACTGACCCTCACCCTGATCCTGAAAATCACTGACCTTCACCTTGATCCCCGAAAAATCACTGACCCTCACCCTGATCCCCCGGGAATCACTGACCCTCACCCTGAACCCGTAAATCACTGGCCCTCACCCTGATCCCGAAAATCACTGACCCCCGCCACATTCCCGGGAATCACTGACCCTCACCCTGATCCCAAAAATCACTGATCCTCACCCTGTTCCCGGAAATCACTGATCCTCACCCTGTTCCCAGGAATCACTGACCCTCACCCTGATCCCAAAAATCACTGATCCTCACCCTGATCCCGGGAATCATTGGCCCTCACCCTGATCCTGGGAAACACTAACCTGCACCTGATCCTGGGAATCATTGACCCTCAGCCTGATCCAAGGAATCGCTGACCCTCACCCTGATCCCCCAGGAATCGCTGACACTCACCCTGATCTTGGGAATCACTGACCCTCACCCTGATCCCGGGAATCACTCACCCTCACCCTGAACCCGGGCATCACTGACCCTAACGTTGATACCCAGGGAATCACTGATCCCCACCCTGATCCTGGGAATTACTGACCATCACCCTGATCCCCAGGGAATCACTGATCTCCATCCTGATCCCGGGAATCACTGACCCTCACCCTGATCCCCAGGGAATCACTGACCGACACACTGATCCCGGGAATCAGAGACCCTCACCTTGATCCCAGGAATCACTGACCCAAACCCTGATCCCCAGGGAATCACTGACCGACACACTGATCCCGGGAATCAGAGACCCTCACCCTGATCCCAGGAATCACTGACCCTCACCCTGATCCCAGGTATCACTGACCCTCACCCTGATCCCAGGAATCACTGACCCTCACCCTAATCCTGGGAATCACTGACCCTCACCCTGATCCTGGGAATCACTGACCCTCACCCTGATCCCCCAGGTATCACAGACCCTCACCCTGATCCCCCAGGTATCACAGACCCTCACCTTGATCCCCCGGGTATCACTGACCCTCACCCTGATCCCCCGGGAATCACTGACCCTCACCCTGATCCCCCGGGAATCACTGACCCTCACCCTGATCCCCCGGGAATCACTGATCCACACCCTGATCCCCCGGGAATCACTGACCCTCACCTGATCCCCCGGGAATCACTGACCCTCACCCTGATCCCCCGGGAATCACTGACCCTCACCCTGATCCCCCGGGAATCACTGACCCTCACCCTGATCCCCCGGGTATCACTGACCCTCACCCTGATCCCCCGGGAATCAATGACCCTCACCCTGACTCCCTGGGAATCACTAACCCTCACCCTGATCCCCCGGGAATCACTGACCCTCACCCTGATCGCTGGAATCACTGACCCTCTCCCTGATCCCGGGACTCACTGACCCTCTGCCTGATCCCGGGACTCACTGACCCTCACCCTGATCCCGGGAATCACTGACCCTCACCCTCAACCCGAGAATCACTGACCCTCACCCTGATCCCCCGGGAATCATTGACCTTGACCCTGATCCCGGGAATCTCTGACGCTCAACCTGATCCCCTGTGATTCACTGACCCTCAAGCTGATCCCGGGAATCACTGACCCTCACCCTGATCCCGGGATTCACTGACCCTCACCATGATCCCGGGATTCACTGACCCTCACCCTGATCCCGGGAATCACTGACCCTCACCCTGATCCCGGGAATCACTGACCTTCACCCTGATCCCGGGAATCACTGACCCTCACCCTGATCCCGGGAATCACTGATCCTCACCCTGATCCCGGGAATCACTGATCCTCACCCTGATCCTGAAAATCACTGACCCTCACTCTGATCCCCCGGGAATCACTGACCCTCGCCCTGATCCCGGGAATCACTGGCCCGCACCCTGATCCCGAAAATCACTGACCCCCGCCCTGTTCCCGGGAATCACTGACCCTCACCCTGATCCCAAAAATCACTGATCCTCACCCTGTTCCCAGAAATCACTGATCCTCACCCTGTTCCCGGGAATCACTGACCCTCACCCTGGTCCCGGGAATCACTGACCATCACTCTCATCCTGAAAATCACTGTCCCTCACCTTGATCCCCAAAAAATCACTGGGCCTCACCCTGATCCCCCAGGAATCACTGACCCTCACCCTGATCCCCCAGGAATCACTGACCCTCACCCTGATCTCCCAGGAATCACTGACTCTCACCCTGATCCCGGGAATCACTGGCCCTCACCCTGATCCCGAAAATCACTAACCCCCGCCATGTTCCCGGGAATCACTGACCCTCACCCTGATCCCCCGGGAATCACTGACCCTCACCCTGATCCCAAAAATCACTGATCCTCACCCTGATCCCGGGAATCATTGACCCTCACCCTGATCCTGGGAAACACTAACCTGCACCTGATCCTGGGAATCATTGACCCTCAGCCTGATCCCAGGAATCAGTGACCCTCACCCTGATCCCCCGGGAATCGCTGACCCTCAGCCTGATCTTGGGAATCACTGACCCTCACCCTGATCCCGGGAAACACTGACCCTCACCCTGATCCCAGGAATCACTGACCCTCACCCTGATCCCGGGACTCACTGACCCTCACCCTGATCCCGGGAATCACTGACCCTCACCCTGATCCCGGGAATCACTGACCCTCACCCTGATCCTGGGAATCACTGAGCGTCACCCTGATCCCAGGAATCTCTGAGCGCCACCCTGATCCCGGGAAACACAGACCCTCACCCTGATCTGCCAGGTATCACTGACCCTCACCCTGATCCCCCGGGAATCACTGACCCTCACCCTGATCCCCCGGGAATCACTGACCCTCACCCTGATCCCCCGGGAATCAATGACCCTCACCCTGACTCCCTGGGAATCACTGACCCTCACCCTGATCCCCCGGGAATCACTGACCCTCACCCTGATTGCAGGAATCACTGACCCTCTCCCTGATCCCGGCACTCAATGGCCCTCACCCTGATCCCGAAAATCACCGACCCACGCCCTGTTCCCGGGAATCACTGACCCTCACCCTGATCCCATAAATCACTGATCCTCACCCTGTTCCCGGAAATCACTGATCCTCACCCTGTTCCCGGGAATCACTGACCCTCACCCTGGTCCCAAAAATCACTGATCCTCAACCTGATTCCCGAAATCACTGACCCTCACCCTGATCCCGGGAATCACTGATCCTCACCCTGTTCCCGGAAATCACTGATCCTCACCCTGTTCCCAGGAATCACTGACCCTCACCCTGGTCCCAAAAATCACTGATCCTCACCCTGATCCCGGGAATCTCTGACCCTCACCCTGATCGCGGGAATCAATGACCTGCACGCTGATCCCGGGAATCATTGACCCTCACCGTGATCCTGAAAATCCCTGACCCTCACCTTGATCCCCCGGGAATCACTGACCCTCACCCTGAACCCGGGAATCACTGGCCCTCACCCTGATCTCGAAAATCACTGACCCCCGCCATGTTCCCGGGAATCACTGACCCTCACCCTGATCCCAAGGGAATCACTGATCTCCATCCTGATCCCAGGAATCACTGACCCTCACCCTGATCCCCAGGGAATCACTGACCGACACACTGATCCCGGGAATCAGAGACCCTCACCTTGATCCCAGGAATCACTGACCCTCACCCTGATCCCCAGGGAATCACTGACCGACACACTGATCTCGGGAATCAGAGACCCTCACCTTGATCCCAGGAATCACTGACCCTCACCCTGATCCCAGGAATCACTGACACTCACTCTGATCCCGGGAATCACTGACCCTCACCCTGATCCCGGGAATCACTGACCCTCACCCTGATCCTGGGAATCACTGACCCTCACCCTGATCCCGGGAAACACAGACCCTCACCCTGATCCCCCAGGTATCACTGACCCTCACCCTGATCCCCCAGGAATCACTGACCCTCACCCTGATCCCCCGGGAATCACTGACCCTCACCCTGATCCCCCGGGAATCACTGACCCTCACCCTGATCCCCCGGGAATCACTGACCCTCACCCTGATGCCCCGGGAATCACTGACCCTCACCCTGATCCCCTGGGAATCACTGACCCTCACCCTGATCCCCCGGGAATCACTGACCCTCACCCTGATCCCCCGGGAATCAATGACCCTCACCCTGATTCCCTGGGAATCACTGACCCTCACCCTGATCCCCCGGGAATCACTGACCCTCACCCTGATCGCAGGAATCACTGACCCTCTCCCTGATCCCGGGACTCACTGACCCTCACCCTGATCCCGGGAATCACTGACCCTCACCCTCAACCCGAGAATCACTGACCCTCACCCTGATACCCCGGGAATCATTGACCTTGTCCCTGATCCCGGGAATCTCTGACCCTCAACCTGATCCCCTGTGATTCACTGACCCTCAAGCTGATTCCGGGAATCACTGACCCTCACTCTGATCCCGGGAATCACTGACCCTCACCCTGACCCCGGGAATCACTGACCCTCACCCTGATCCCGGGAATCACTGACCCTCACCCTGATCCCGGGAATCACTGACCCTCACCCTGATCCCGGGAATCACTGACCCTCACCCTGATCCCGGGAATCACTGACCCACGCCCTGTTCCCGGGAATCACTGACCCACGCCCTGTTCCCGGGAATCACTGACCCACGCCCTGTTCCCGGGAATCACTGACCCTCACCCTGATCCCATGAATCACTGATCCTCACCCTGTTCCCGGAAATCACTGATCCTCACCCTGTTCCCTGGAATCACTGATCCTCACCCTGGTCCCAAAAATCACTGATCCTCAACCTGATTCCGGAAATCACTGACCCTCACCCTGATCCCAAAAATCACTGATCCTCACCCTGATCCCGGGAATCATTGACCCTCACCCTGATCCTGGGAAACACTAACCTGCACCTGATCCTGGGAATCATTGACCCTCAGCCTGATCCCAGGAATCAGTGACCCTCACCCTGATCCCCCGGGAATCGCTGACCCTCAGCCTGATCTTGGGAATCACTGACCCTCACCCTGATCCCGGGAAACACTGACCCTCACCCTGATCCCGGGACTCACTGACCCTCACCCTGATCCCGGGAATCACTGACCCTCACCCTGATCCCGGGAATCACTGACCCTCACCCTGATCCTGGGAATCACTGAGCGTCACCCTGATCCCGGGAATCTCTGAGCGCCACCCTGATCCCGGGAAACACAGACCCTCACCCTGATCTGCCAGGTATCACTGACCCTCACCCTGATCCCCCGGGAATCACTGACCCTCACCCTGATCCCCCGGGAATCACTGACCCTCACCCTGATCCCCCGGGAATCAATGACCCTCACCCTGACTCCCTGGGAATCACTGACCCTCACCCTGATCCCCCGGGAATCACTGACCCTCACCCTGATTGCAGGAATCACTGACCCTCTCCCTGATCCCGGCACTCAATGGCCCTCACCCTGATCCCGAAAATCACCGACCCACGCCCTGTTCCCGGGAATCACTGACCCTCACCCTGATCCCATAAATCACTGATCCTCACCCTGTTCCCGGAAATCACTGATCCTCACCCTGTTCCCGGGAATCACTGACCCTCACCCTGGTCCCAAAAATCACTGATCCTCAACCTGATTCCCGAAATCACTGACCCTCACCCTGATCCCGGGAATCACTGATCCTCACCCTGTTCCCGGAAATCACTGATCCTCACCCTGTTCCCAGGAATCACTGACCCTCACCCTGGTCCCAAAAATCACTGATCCTCACCCTGATCCCGGGAATCTCTGACCCTCACCCTGATCGCGGGAATCACTGACCTGCACGCTGATCCCGGGAATCATTGACCCTCACCGTGATCCTGAAAATCCCTGACCCTCACCTTGATCCCCCGGGAATCACTGACCCTCACCCTGAACCCGGGAATCACTGGCCCTCACCCTGATCTCGAAAATCACTGACCCCCGCCATGTTCCCGGGAATCACTGACCCTCACCCTGATCCCAAGGGAATCACTGATCTCCATCCTGATCCCAGGAATCACTGACCCTCACCCTGATCCCCAGGGAATCACTGACCGACACACTGATCCCGGGAATCAGAGACCCTCACCTTGATCCCAGGAATCACTGACCCTCACCCTGATCCCCAGGGAATCACTGACCGACACACTGATCCCGGGAATCAGAGACCCTCACCTTGATCCCAGGAATCACTGACCCTCACCCTGATCCCAGGAATCACTGACACTCACTCTGATCCCGGGAATCACTGACCCTCACCCTGATCCCGGGAATCACTGACCCTCACCCTGATCCTGGGAATCACTGACCCTCACCCTGATCCCGGGAAACACAGACCCTCACCCTGATCCCCCAGGTATCACTGACCCTCACCCTGATCCCCCAGCAATCACTGACCCTCACCCTGATCCCCCGGGAATCACTGACCCTCACCCTGATCCCCCGGGAATCACTGACCCTCACCCTGATCCCCCGGGAATCACTGACCCTCACCCTGATCCCCCGGGAATCAATGACCCTCACCCTGATTCCCTGGGAATCACTGACCCTCACCCTGATCCCCCGGGAATCACTGACCCTCACCCTGATCGCAGGAATCACTGACCCTCTCCCTGATCCCGGGACTCACTGACCCTCACCCTGATCCCGGGAATCACTGACCCTCACCCTCAACCCGAGAATCACTGACCCTCACCCTGATACCCCGGGAATCATTGACCTTGTCCCTGATCCCGGGAATCTCTGACCCTCAACCTGATCCCCTGTGATTCACTGACCCTCAATCTGATTCCGGGAATCACTGACCCTCACTCTGATCCCGGGAATCACTGACCCTCACCCTGATCCGGGGAATCACTGACCCTCACCCTGATCCCGGGAATCACTGACCCTCACCCTGATCCCGGGAATCACTGACCCTCACCCTGATCCCGGGAATCACTGACCCTCACCCTGATCCTGGGAATCACTGACCCGCGCCCTGTTCCCGGGAATCACTGACCCACGCCCTGTTCCCGGGAATCACTGACCCTCACCCTGATCCCATGAATCACTGATCCTCACCCTGTTCCCGGAAATCACTGATCCTCACCCTGTTCCCGGAAATCACTGATCCTCACCCTGTTCCCGGGAATCACTGACCCTCACCCTGGTCCCAAAAATCACTGATCCTCAACCTGATTCCGGAAATCACTGACCCTCACCCTGATCCCAAAAATCACTGATCCTCACCCTGTTCCCGGAAATCTCTGATCCTCTCCCTGTTCCCGGGAATCGCTGACCCTCAGCCTGATCTTGGGAATCACTGACCCTCACCCTGATCCCGGGAAACACTGACCCTCACCCTGATCCCAGGAATCACTGACCCTCACCCTGATCCCGGGAATCACTGACCCTCACCCTGATCCTGGGAATCACTGAGCGTCACCCTGATCCCGGGAAACACAGACCCTCACCCTGATCCGCCAGGTATCACTGACCCTCACCCTGATCCCCCGGGAATCACTGACCCTCACCCTGATCCCCCGGGAATCACTGACCCTCACCCTGATCCCCCGGGAATCAATGACCCTCACCCTGACTCCCTGGGAATCACTGACCCTCAGCCTGATTCCCCGGGAATCACTGACCCTCAACCTGATTGCAGGAATCACTGACCCTCTCCCTGATCCCGGCACTCAATGGCCCTCACCCTGATCCCGGGAATCACTGGCGCGCACCCTGATCCCGAAAATCACCGACCCACGCCCTGCTCCCGGGAATCACTGACCCTCACCCTGATCCCATAAATCACTGATCCTCACCCTATTCCCGGAAATCACTGATCCTCACCCAGTTCCCGGGAATCACTGACCCTCACCGTGATCCTGAAAATCACTGACCCTCACCTTGATCCCACGGGAATCACTGACCCTCACCCTGAACCCGGGGATCACTGACCCTCACCCTCAACCCGAGAATCACTGACCCTCACCCTGATCCCCCGGGAATCATTGACCTTGACCCTGATCCCGGGAATCTCTGACGCTCAACCTGATCCCCTGTGATTCACTGACCCTCAAGCTGATCCCGGGAATCACTGACCCTCACCCTGATCCCGGGATTCACTGACCCTCACCCTGATCCCGGGATTCACTGACCCTCACCCTGATCCCGGGAATCACTGACCTTCACCCTGATCCCGGGAATCACTGACCCTCACCCTGATCCCGGGAATCACTGACCTTCACCCTGATCCCGGGAATCACTGACCCTCACCCTGATGCCGGGAATCACTGATCCTCACCCTCATCCCGGGAATCACTGATCCTCACCCTGATCCTGAAAATCACTGACCCTCACTCTGATCCCCCGGGAATCACTGACCCTCACCCTGATCCCAGGAATCACTGGCCCGCACCCTGATCCCGAAAATCACTGACCCCCGCCCTGTTCCCGGGAATCACTGACCCTCACCCTGATCCCAAAAATCACTGATCCTCACCCTGTTCCCAGAAATCACTGATCCTCACCCTGTTCCCGGGAATCACTGACCCTCACCCTGGTCCCGGGAATCACTGACCATCACTCTCATCCTGAAAATCACTGTCCCTCACCTTGATCCCCAAAAAATCACTGGGCCTCACCCTGATCCCCCAGGAATCACTGACCCTCACCCTGATCCCCCAGGAATCACTGACCCTCACCCTGATCTCCCAGGAATCACTGACTCTCACCCTGATCCCGGGAATCACTGGCCCTCACCCTGATCCCGAAAATCACTTACCCCCGCCATGTTCCCGGGAATCACTGACCCTCACCCTGATCCCCCGGGAAATACTGACCCTCACCCTGATCCCAAAAATCACTGATCCTCACCCTGATCCCGGGAATCATTGACCCTCACCCTGATCCTGGGAAACACTAACTTGCACCTGATCCTGGGAATCATTGACCCTCAGCCTGATCCCAGGAATCAGTGACCCTCACCCTGATCCCCCGGGAATCGCTGACCCTCAGCCTGATCTTGGGAATCACTGACCCTCACCCTGATCCCGGGAAACACTGACCCTCACCCTGATCCCAGGAATCACTGACCCTCACCCTGATCCCGGGACTCACTGACCCTCACCCTGATCCCGGGCATCACTGACCCTCACCCTGATCCCGGGAATCACTGACCCTCACCCTGATCCTGGGAATCACTGAGCCTCACCCTGATCCCCCGGGAATCTCTGAGCGCCACCCTGATCCCGGGAAACACAGACCCTCACCCTGATCTGCCAGGTATCACTGACCCTCACCCTGATCCCCCGGGAATCACTGACCCTCACCCTGATCCCCCGGGAATCACTGACCCTCACCCTGATCCCCCGGGAATCAATGACCCTCACCCTGACTCCCTGGGAATCACTGACCCTCACCCTGATCCCCCGGGAATCAGTGACCCTCACCCTGATTGCAGGAATCACTGACCCTCTCCCTGATCCCGGCACTCAATGGCCCTCACCCTGATCCCGAAAATCACCGACCCACGCCCTGTTCCCGGGAATCACTGACCCTCACCCTGATCCCATAAATCACTGATCCTCACCCTGTTCCCGGAAATCACTGATCCTCACCCTGATCGCTGGAATCACTGACCCTCTCCCTGATCCCGGGACTCACTGACCATCTCCCTGATCCCGGGACTCACTGACCCTCACCCTGATCCCGGGAATCACTGACCCTCACCCTCAACCCAAGAATCACTGACCCTCACCCTGATCCCCCGGGAATCATTGACCTTGACCCTGATCCCGGGAATCTCTGACGCTCAACCTGATCCCCTGTGATTCACGGACCCTCAAGCTGATCCCGGGAATCACTGACCCTCACCCTGATCCCGGGATTCACTGACCCTCACCCTGATCCCGGGAATCACTGACCCTCACCCTGATCCCCCGGGAATCACTGACCCTCACCCTGATCCGGGGAATCACTGACCCTCACCCTGATCCCGGGATTCACTGACCCTCACCCTGATCCCGGGAATCACTGACCTTCACCCTGATCCCGGGAATCACTGACCCTCACCCTGATCCCGGGAATCACTGATCCTCACCCTGATCCCGGGAATCACTGATCCTCACCCTGATCCTGAAAATCACTGACCCTCACTCTGATCCCCCGGGAATCACTGACCCTCACCCTGATCCCGGGAATCACTGGCCCGCACCCTGATCCCGAAAATCACTGACCCCCGCCCTGTTCCCGGGAATCACTGACCCTCACCCTGATCCCAAAAATCACTGATCCTCACCCTGTTCCCAGAAATCACTGATCCTCACCCTGTTCCCGGGAATCACTGACCCTCACCCTGGTCCCGGGAATCACTGACCATCACTCTCATCCTGAAAATCACTGTCCCTCACCTTGATCACCAAAAAATCACTGGGCCTCACCCTGATCCCCCAGGAATCACTGACCCTCACCCTGATCCCCCAGGAATCACTGACCCTCACCCTGATCTCCCAGGAATCACTGACTCTCACCCTTATCCCGGGAATCACTGGCCCTCACCCTGATCCCGAAAATCACTAACCCCCGCCATGTTCCCGGGAATCACTGACCCTCACCCTGATCCCCCGGGAATCACTGACCCTCACCCTGATCCCAAAAATCACTGATCCTCACCCTGATCCCGGGAATCATTGACCCTCACCCTGATCCTGGGAAACACTAACCTGCACCTGATCCTGGGAATCATTGACCCTCAGCCTGATCCCAGGAAATAGTGACCCTCACCCTGATCCCCCGGGAATCGCTGACCCTCAGCCTGATCTTGGGAATCACTGACCCTCACCCTGATCCCGGGAAACACTGACCCTCACCCTGATCCCAGGAATCACTGACCCTCACCCTGATCCCGGGACTCACTGACCCTCACCCTGATCCCGGGAATCACTGACCCTCACCCTGATCCCAGGAATCACTGAACCTCACCCTGATCCTGGGAATCACTGAGCGTCACTCTGATCCCAGGAATCTCTGAGCGCCACCCTGATCCCGGGAAACACAGACCCTCACCCTGATCTGCCAGGTATCACTGACCCTCACCCTGATCCCCCGGGAATCACTGACCCTCACCCTGATCCCCCGGGAATCACTGACCCTCACCCTGATCCCCCGGGAATCAATGACCCTCACCCTGACTCCCTGGGAATCACTGACCCTCACCCTGATCCCCCGGGAATCACTGACCCTCACCCTGATTGCAGGAATCACTGACCCTCTCCCTGATCCCGGCACTCAATGGCCCTCACCCTGATCCCGAAAATCACCGACCCACGCCCTGTTCCCGGGAATCACTGACCCTCACCCTGATCCCATAAATCACTGATCCTCACCCTGTTCCCGGAAATCACTGATCCTCACCCTGTTCCCGGGAATCACTGACCCTCACCCTGGTCCCAAAAATCACTGATCCTCAACCTGATTCCGGAAATCACTGACCCTCACCCTGATCCCGGGAATCACTGATCCTCACCCTGTTCCCGGAAATCACTGATCCTCACCCTGTTCCCAGGAATCACGGACCCTCACCCTGGTCCCAAAAATCACTGATCCTCACCCTGTTCCCGGGAATCTCTGACCCTCACGCTGATCGCGGGAATCAATGACCTGCACGCTGATCCCGGGAATCATTGACCCTCACCGTGATCCTGAAAATCCCTGACCCTCACCTTGATCCCCCGGGAATCACTGACCCTCACCCTGATCTCGAAAATCACTGACCCCCGCCATGTTCCCGGGAATCACTGACCCTCACCCTGATCCCAAGGGAATCACTGATCTCCATCCTGATCCCAGGAATCACTGACCCTCACCCTGATCCCCAGGGAATCACTGACCGACACACTGATCCCGGGAATCAGAGACCCTCACCTTGATCCCAGGAATCACTGACCCTCACCCTGATCCCCAGGGAATCACTGACCGACACACTGATCCCGGGAATCAGAGACCCTCACCTTGATCCCAGGAATCACTGACCCTCACCCTGATCCCAGGAATCACTGACCCTCACTCTGATCCCGGGAATCACTGACCCTCACCCTGATCCCGGGAATCACTGACCCTCACCCTGATCCTGGGAATCACTGACCCTCACCCTGATCCCGGGAAACACAGACCCTCACCCTGATCCCCCAGGTATCACTGACCCTCACCCTGATCCCCCAGGAATCACTGACCCTCACCCTGATCCCCCGGGAATCACTGACCCTCACCCTGATCCCCCGGGAATCACTGACCCTCACCCTGATCCCCCGGGAATCACTGACCCTCACCCTGATCCCCCGGGAATCACTGACCCTCACCCTGATCCCCTGGGAATCACTGACCCTCACCCTGATCCCCCGGGAATCACTGACCCTCACCCTGATCCCCCGGGAATCAATGACCCTCACCCTGAATCCCTGGGAATCACTGACCCTCACCCTGATCCCCCGGGAATCACTGACCCTCACCCTGATCGCAGGAATCACTGACCCTCTCCCTGATCCCGGGACTCACTGACCCTCACCCTGATCCCGGGAATCACTGACCCTCACCCTCAACCCGAGAATCACTGACCCTCACCCTGATACCCCGGGAATCATTGACCTTGTCCCTGATCCCGGGAATCTCTGACCCTCAACCTGATCCCCTGTGATTCACTGACCCTCAAGCTGATTCCGGGAATCACTGACCCTCACCCTGATCCCGGGAATCACTGACCCTCACCCTGATCCCGGGAATCACTGACCCTCACCCTGATCCCGGGAATCACTGACCCACGCCCTGTTCCCGGGAATCACTGACCCACGCCCTGTTCCCGGGAATCACTGACCCTCACCCTGATCCCATGAATCACTGATCCTCACCCTGTTCCCGGAAATCACTGATTCTCACCCTGTTCCCGGGAATCACTGACCCTCACCCTGGTCCCAAAAATCACTGATCCTCAACCTGATTCCGGAAATCACTGACCCTCACCCTGATCCCAAAAATCACTGATCCTCACCCTGTTCCCGGAAATCTCTGATCCTCTCCCTGTTCCCGGGAATCACTGACCCTCACCCTGGTCCCAAAAATCACTGATCCTCACCCTGATCCCGGGAATCTCTAACGCTCACCCTGATCCCGGGAATCACTGACCTGCAAGCTGATCCCGGGAATCACTGACCCTCACCGTGATCCTGAAAATCACTGACCCTCACCTTGATCCCGCGGGAATCACTGACCCTCACCCTGAACCCGGGGATCACTGACCCTCACCCTCAACCCGAGAATCACTGACCCTCACCCTGATCCCCCGGGAATCATTGACATTGACCCTGATCCCGGGAATCTCTGACGCTCAACCTGATCCCCTGTGATTCACTGACCCTCAAGCTGATCCCGGGAATCACTGACCCTCACCCTGATCCCGGGATTCACTGACCCTCACCCTGATCCCGGGATTCACTGACCCTCACCCTGATCCCGGGAATCACTGACCCTCACCCTGATCCCGGGAATCACTGACCTTCACCCTGATCCCGGGAATCACTGACCCTCACCCTGATCCCGGGAATCACTGATCCTCACCCTGATCCCCCGGGAATCACTGACCCTCACCCTGATCCCCTGGGAATCACTGACCCTCACCCTGATCCCCCGGGAATCAATGACCCTCACCCTGACTCCCTGGGAATCACTGACCCTCACCCTGATCCCCTGGGAATCACTGACCCTCACCCTGATTGCAGGAATCACTGACCCTCTCCCTGATCCCGGCACTCAATGGCCCTCACCCTGATCCCGAAAATCACCGACCCACGCCCTGTTCCCGGGAATCACTGACCCTCACCCTGATCCCATAAATCACTGATCCTCACCCTGTTCCCGGAAATCACTGATCCTCACCCTGTTCCCGGGAATCACTGACCCTCACCCTGGTCCCAAAAATCACTGATCCTCAACCTGATTCCGGAAATCACTGACCCTCACCCTGATCCCGGGAATCACTGATCCTCACCCTGTTCCCGGAAATCACTGATCCTCACCCTGTTCCCAGGAATCACTGACCCTCACCCTGGTCCCAAAAATCACTGATCCTCACCCTGATCCCGGGAATCTCTGACCCTCACCCTGATCGCGGGAATCACTGACCTGCACGCTGATCCCGGGAATCATTGACCCTCACCGTGATCCTGAAAATCCCTGACCCTCACCTTGATCCCCCGGGAATCACTGACCCTCACCCTGAACCCGGGAATCACTGGCCCTCACCCTGATCTCGAAAATCACTGACCCCCGCCATGTTCCCGGGAATCACTGACCCTCACCCTGATCCCAAGGGAATCACTGATCTCCATCCTGATCCCAGGAATCACTGACCCTCACCCTGATCCCCAGGGAATCACTGACCGACACACTGATCCCGGGAATCAGAGACCCTCACCTTGATCCCAGGAATCACTGACCCTCACCCTGATCCCCAGGGAATCACTGACCGACACACTGATCCCGGGAATCAGAGACCCTCACCTTGATCCCAGGAATCACTGACCCTCACCCTGATCCCAGGAATCACTGACACTCACTCTGATCCCGGGAATCACTGACCCTCACCCTGATCCCGGGAATCACTGACCCTCACCCTGATCCTGGGAATCACTGACCCTCACCCTGATCCCGGGAAACACAGACCCTCACCCTGATCCCCCAGGTATCACTGACTCTCACCCTGATCCCCCAGGAATCACTGACCCTCACCCTGATCCCCCGGGAATCACTGACCCTCACCCTGATCCCCCGGGAATCACTGACCCTCACCCTGATCCCCCGGGAATCACTGACCATCACCCTGATCCCCCGGGAATCACTGACCCTCACCCTGATCCCCTGGGAATCACTGACCCTCACCCTGATCCCCCGGGAATCACTGACCCTCACCCTGATCCCCCGGGAATCAATGACCCTCACCCTGAATCCCTGGGAATCACTGACCCTCACCCTGATCCCCCGGGAATCACTGACCCTCACCCTGATCGCAGGAATCACTGACCCTCTCCCTGATCCCGGGACTCACTGACCCTCACCCTGATCCCGGGAATCACTGACCCTCACCCTCAACCCGAGAATCACTGACCCTCACCCTGATACCCCGGGAATCATTGACCTTGTCCCTGATCCCGGGAATCTCTGACCCTCAACCTGATCCCCTGTGATTCACTGACCCTCAAGCTGATTCCGGGAATCACTGACCCTCACTCTGATCCCGGGAATCACTGACCCTCACCCTGATCCCGGGAATCACTGACCCTCACCCTGATCCCGGGAATCACTGACCCTCACCCTGATCCCGGGAATCACTGACCCACGCCCTGTTCCCGGGAATCACTGACCCACGCCCTGTTCCCGGGAATCACTGACCCTCACCCTGATCCCATGAATCACTGATCCTCACCCTGGTCCCAAAAATCACTGATCCTCACCCTGATCCCGGGAATCTCTGACCCTCACCCTGATCGCGGGAATCACTGACCTGCACGCTGATCCCGGGAATCATTGACCCTCACCGTGATCCTGAAAATCCCTGACCCTCACCTTGATCCCCCGGGAATCACTGACCCTCACCCTGAACCCGGGAATCACTGGCCCTCACCCTGATCTCGAAAATCACTGACCCCCGCCATGTTCCCGGGAATCACTGACCCTCACCCTGATCCCAAGGGAATCACTGATCTCCATCCTGATCCCAGGAATCACTGACCCTCACCCTGATCCCCAGGGAATCACTGACCGACACACTGATCCCGGGAATCAGAGACCCTCACCTTGATCCCAGGAATCACTGACCCTCACCCTGATCCCCAGGGAATCACTGACCGACACACTGATCCCGGGAATCAGAGACCCTCACCTTGATCCCAGGAATCACTGACCCTCACCCTGATCCCAGGAATCACTGACACTCACTCTGATCCCGGGAATCACTGACCCTCACCCTGATCCCGGGAATCACTGACCCTCACCCTGATCCTGGGAATCACTGACCCTCACCCTGATCCCGGGAAACACAGACCCTCACCCTGATCCCCCAGGTATCACTGACTCTCACCCTGATCCCCCAGGAATCACTGACCCTCACCCTGATCCCCCGGGAATCACTGACCCTCACCCTGATCCCCCGGGAATCACTGACCCTCACCCTGATCCCCCGGGAATCACTGACCATCACCCTGATCCCCCGGGAATCACTGACCCTCACCCTGATCCCCTGGGAATCACTGACCCTCACCCTGATCCCCCGGGAATCACTGACCCTCACCCTGATCCCCCGGGAATCAATGACCCTCACCCTGAATCCCTGGGAATCACTGACCCTCACCCTGATCCCCCGGGAATCACTGACCCTCACCCTGATCGCAGGAATCACTGACCCTCTCCCTGATCCCGGGACTCACTGACCCTCACCCTGATCCCGGGAATCACTGACCCTCACCCTCAACCCGAGAATCACTGACCCTCACCCTGATACCCCGGGAATCATTGACCTTGTCCCTGATCCCGGGAATCTCTGACCCTCAACCTGATCCCCTGTGATTCACTGACCCTCAAGCTGATTCCGGGAATCACTGACCCTCACTCTGATCCCGGGAATCACTGACCCTCACCCTGATCCCGGGAATCACTGACCCTCACCCTGATCCCGGGAATCACTGACCCTCACCCTGATCCCGGGAATCACTGACCCACGCCCTGTTCCCGGGAATCACTGACCCACGCCCTGTTCCCGGGAATCACTGACCCTCACCCTGATCCCATGAATCACTGATCCTCACCCTGTTCCCGGAAATCACTGATCCTCACCCTGTTCCCGGGAATCACTGACCCTCACCCTGGTCCCAAAAATCACTGATCCTCAACCTGATTCCGGAAATCACTGACCCTCACCCTGATCCCAAAAATCACTGATCCTCACCCTGTTCCCGGAAATCTCTGATCCTCTCCCTGTTCCCGGGAATCACTGACCCTCACCCTGGTCCCAAAAATCACTGATCCTCACCCTGATCCCGGGAATCTCTAACGCTCTCCCTGATCCCGGGAATCACTGACCTGCAAGCTGATCCCGGGAATCACTGACCCTCACCGTGATCCTGAAAATCACTGACCCTCACCTTGATCCCGCGGGAATCACTGACCCTCACCCTGAACCCGGGGATCACTGACCCTCACCCTCAACCCGAGAATCACTGACCCTCACCCTGATCCCCCGGGAATCATTGACCTTGACCCTGATCCCGGGAATCTCTGATGCTCAACCTGATCCCCTGTGATTCACTGACCCTCAAGCTGATCCCGGGAATCACTGACCCTCACCCTGATCCCGGGATTCACTGACCCTCACCCTGATCCCGGGATTCACTGACCCTCACCCTGATCCCGGGAATCACTGACCCTCACCCTGATCCCGGGAATCACTGACCTTCACCCTGATCCCGGGAATCACTGACCCTCACCCTGATCCCGGGAATCACTGACCCTCACCCTGATCCCCCGGGAATCACTGACCCTCACCCTGATCCCCTGGGAATCACTGACCCTCACCCTGATCCCCCGGGAATCAATGACCCTCACCCTGACTCCCTGGGAATCACTGACCCTCACCCTGATCCCCCGGGAATCACTGACCCTCACCCTGATTGCAGGAATCACTGACCCTCTCCCTGATCCCGGCACTCAATGGCCCTCACCCTGATCCCGAAAATCACCGACCCACGCCCTGTTCCCGGGAATCACTGACCCTCACCCTGATCCCATAAATCACTGATCCTCACCCTGTTCCCGGAAATCACTGATCCTCACCCTGTTCCCGGGAATCACTGACCCTCACCCTGGTCCCAAAAATCACTGATCCTCAACCTGATTCCGGAAATCACTGACCCTCACCCTGATCCCAAAAGTCACTGATCCTCACCCTGTTCCCGGAAATCACTGATCCTCACCCTGTTCCCAGGAATCACTGACCCTCACCCTGGTCCCAAAAATCACTGATCCTCACCCTGATCCCGGGAATCTCTGACCCTCACCCTGATCGCGGGAATCACTGACCTGCACGCTGATCCCGGGAATCATTGACCCTCACCGTGATCCTGAAAATCCCTGACCCTCACCTTGATCCCCCGGGAATCACTGACCCTCACCCTGAACCCGGGAATCACTGGCCCTCACCCTGATCTCGAAAATCACTGACCCACGCCATGTTCCCGGGAATCACTGACCCTCACCCTGATCCCAAGGGAATCACTGATCTCCATCCTGATCCCAGGAATCACTGACCCTCACCCTGATCCCCAGGGAATCACTGACCGACACACTGATCCCGGGAATCAGAGACCCTCACCTTGATCCCAGGAATCACTGACCCTCACCCTGATCCCCAGGGAATCACTGACCGACACACTGATCCCGGGAATCAGAGACCCTCACCTTGATCCCAGGAATCACTGACCCTCACCCTGATCCCAGGAATCACTGACACTCACTCTGATCCCGGGAATCACTGACCCTCACCCTGATCCCGGGAATCACTGACCCTCACCCTGATCCTGGGAATCACTGACACTCACCCTGATCCCGGGAAACACAGACCCTCACCCTGATCCCCCAGGTATCACTGACTCTCACCCTGATCCCCCAGGAATCACTGACCCTCACCCTGATCCCCCGGGAATCACTGACCCTCACCCTGATCCCCCGGGAATCACTGACCCTCACCCTGATCCCCCGGGAATCACTGACCCTCACCCTGATCCCCCGGGAATCACTGACCCTCACCCTGATCCCCCGGGAATCACTGACCCTCACCCTGATCCCCCGGGAATCACTGACCCTCACCCTGATCCCCCGGGATTCAATGACCCTCACCCTGATTCCCTGGGAATCACTGACCCTCACCCTGATCCCCCGGGAATCACTGACCCTCACCCTGATCGCAGGAATCACTGACCCTCTCCCTGATCCCGGGACTCACTGACCCTCACCCTGATCCCGGGAATCACTGACCCTCACCCTCAACCCGAGAATCACTGACCCTCACCCTGATCCGGGGAATCACTGACCCTAACCCTGATCCCGGGAATCTCTGACCCTCACCCTGATCCCGGGAATCACTGACCCTCACCCTGATCCCGGGAATCACTGACCCACGCCCTGTTCCCGGGAATCACTGACCCACGCCCTGTTCCCGGGAATCACTGACCCTCACCCTGATCCCATGAATCACTGATCCTCACCCTGTTCCCGGAAATCACTGATCCTCACGCTGTTCCTGGGAATCACTGACCCTCACCCTGGTCCCAAAAATCACTGATCCTCAACCTGATTCCGGAAATCACTGACCCTCACCCTGATCCCAAAAGTCACTGATCCTCACCCTGTTCCCGGAAATCTCTGATCCTCTCCCTGTTCCCGGGAATCACTGACCCTCACCCTGGTCCCAAAAATCACTGATCCTCACCCTGATCCCGGGAATCTCTGACGCTCACCCTGATCCCGGGAATCACTGACCTGCACGCAGATCCCGGGAATCACTGACCCTCACCGTGATCCTGTAAATCACTGACCCTCACCTTGATCCCGCGGGAATCACTGACCCTCACCCTGAACCCGGGAATCACTGACCCTCACCCTCAACCCGAGAATCACTGACCCTCACCCTGATCCCCCGGGAATCATTGACCTTGACCCTGATCCCGGGAATCTCTGACGCTCAACCTGATCCCCTGTGATTCACTGACCCTCAAGCTGATCCCGGGAATCACTGACCCTCACCCTGATCCCGGGATTCACTGACCCTCACCCTGATCCCGGGATTCACTGACCCTCACCCTGATCCCGGGAATCACTGACCCTCACCCTGATCCCGGGAATCACTGACCTTCACCCTGATCCCGGGAATCACTGACCCTCACCCTGATCCCGGGAATCACTGATCCTCACCCTGATCCCGGGAATCACTGATCCTCACCCTGATCCTGAAAATCACTGACCCTCACCCTGATCCCCCGGGAATCACTGACCCTCACCCTGATCCCGGGAATCACTGGCCCGCACCCTGATCCCGAAAATCACTGACCCCCGCCCTGTTCCCGGGAATCACTGACCCTCACCCTGATCCCAAAAATCACTGATCCTCACCCTGTTCCCAGAAATCACTGATCCTCACCCTGTTCCCGGGAATCACTGACCCTCACCCTGGTCCCGGGAATCACTGACCATCACTCTCATCCTGAAAATCACTGTCCCTCACCTTGATCCCCAAAAAATCACTGGGCCTCACCCTGATCCCCCAGGAATCACTGACCCTCACCCTGATCTACCAGGAATCACTGACCCTCACCCTGATCTCCCAGGAATCACTGACTCTCACCCTGAGCCCGGGAATCACTGGCCCTCACCCTGATCCCGAAAATCACTAACCCCCGCCATGTTCCCGGGAATCACTGACCCTCACCCTGATCCCCCGGGAATCACTGACCCTCACCCTGATCCCAAAAATCACTGATCCTCACCCTGATCCCGGGAATCATTGACCCTCACCCTGATCCTGGGACACACTAACCTGCACCTGATCCTGGGAATCATTGACCCTCAGCCTGATCCCAGGAATCAGTGACCCTCACCCTGATCCCCCGGGAATCGCTGACCCTCAGCCTGATCTTGGGAATCACTGACCCTCACCCTGATCCCGGGAAACACTGACCCTCACCCTGATCCCGGGAAACACTGACCCTCACCCTGATCCCGGGAATCACTGACCCTCACCCTGATCCCGGGAATCACTGACTCTCACCCTGATCCTGGGAATCACTGACCCTCACCCTGATCCCGGGAATCACTGACCCTCACCCTGATCCTGGGAATCACTGAGCGTCACCCTGATCCCGGGAATCTCTGAGCGCCACCCTGATCCCGGGAAACACAGACCCTCACCCTGATCTGCCAGGTATCACTGACCCTCACCCTGATCCCCCGGGAATCACTGACCCTCACCCTGATCCCCCGGGAATCACTGACCCTCACCCTGATCCCCCGGGAATCAATGACCCTCACCCTGACTCCCTGGGAATCACTGACCCTCACCCTGATCCCCCGGGAATCACTGACCCTCACCCTGATTGCAGGAATCACTGACCCTCTCCCTGATCCCGGCACTCAATGGCCCTCACCCTGATCCCGAAAATCACCGACCCACGCCCTGTTCCCGGGAATCACTGACCCTCACCCTGATCCCAAAAATCACTGATCCTCAACCTGATTCCGGAAATCACTGACCCTCACCCTGATCCCGGGAATCACTGATCCTCACCCTGTTCCCGGAAATCACTGATCCTCACCCTGTTCCCAGGAATCACTGACCCTCACCCTGGTCCCAAAAGTCACTGATCCTCACCCTGATCCCGGGAATCTCTGACCTTCACCCTGATCGCGGGAATCACTGACCTGCACGCTGATCCCGGGAATCATTGACCCTCACCGTGATCCTGAAAATCCCTGACCCTCACCTTGATCCCCCGGGAATCACTGACCCTCACCCTGAACCCGGGAATCACTGGCCCTCACCCTGATCTCGAAAATCACTGACCCCCGCCATGTTCCCGGGAATCACTGACCCTCACCCTGATCCCAAGGGAATCACTGATCTCCATCCTGATCCCAGGAATCACTGACCCTCACCCTGATCCCCAGGGAATCACTGACCGACACACTGATCCCGGGAATCAGAGACCCTCACCTTGATCCCAGGAATCACTGACCCTCACCCTGTCCCCAGGGAATCACTGACCGACACACTGATCCCGGGAATCAGAGACCCTCACCTTGATCCCAGGAATCACTGACCCTCACCCTGGTCCCAGGAATCACTGACCCTCACCCTGATCCTTGGAATCACTGACCCTCACCCTGATCCTGGGAAACACTGACCCTCACCCTGATCCCGGGAATCACTGACCCTCACCCTGATCCCGGGAATCACTGACCCTCACCCTGATCCTGGGAATCACTGACCCTCACCCTGATCCCGGGAAACACAGACCCTCACCCTGATCCCCCAGGTATCACAGACCCTCACCCTGATCCCCCATATATCACTGACCCTGACCCTGATCAGAGGAATCACTGAACGTCACCCTGATCCCCTGGAATCACTGACCTTGACCCTGATCTCGGGAACCACTGACCCTCACCCTGTTCCCAGGAATCACTGACCCTCACCCTGATCCTGAAAATCACTGACCCTCACTCTGATCCTGGGAATCACTGGCCCGTACCCTGATCCCGAAAATCACTGACCCCCGCCCTGTTCCCGGGAATCACTCACCCTCACCCGATCCCAAAAATCACTGATCCTCACCCTGTTCCCGGAAATCACTGATCCTCCCCCTGTCCCAGGAATCACTGATCCTCTCCCTGGTCCCAAAAATCACTGATCCTCACCTTGATCCCGGGAAGCACTGACCCTCACCCTGATCCCTGGAATCACTGACCTGCACGCTGATCCCGGGAATCACTGACCCTCACCCTGATCCTGAAAATCACTGACCTTCACCTTGATCCCCGAAAAATCATTGACCCTCACCCTGATCCCCCGGGAATCACTGACCCTCACCCTGAACCCGTAAATCACTGGCCCTCACCCTGATCCCGAAAATCACTGACCCCCGCCACGTTCCCGGGAATCACTGACCCTCACCCTGATCCCAAAAATCACTGATCCTCACCCTGTTCCCGGAAATCACTGATCCTCACCCTGTTCCCGGGAATCACTGACCCTCACCCTGATCCCAAAAATCACTGATCCTCACCCTGATCCCGGGAATCATTGACCCTCACCCTGATCCTGGGAAACACTAACCTGCACCTGATCCTGGGAATCATTGACCCACAGCCTGATCCAAGGAATCGCTGACCCTCACCCTGATCCCCCAGGAATCACTGACACTCACCCTGATCTTGGGAATCACTGACCCTCACCCTGATCCCGGGAATCACTCACCCTCACCCTGAACCCAGGCATCACTGACCCTCACGTTGATACCCAGGGAATCACTGATCCCCACCCTGATCCTGGGAATCACTGACCATCACCCTGATCCCCAGGGAATCACTGATCTCCATCCTGATCCCGGGAATCACTGACCCTCACCCTGATCCCCAGGGAATCACTGACCGACACACTGATCCCGGGATTCAGAGACCCTCACCTTGATCCCAGGAATCACTGACCCAAACCCTGATCCCCAGGGAATCACTGACCGACACACTGATCCCGGGAATCAGAGACACTCACCCTGATCCCAGGAATCACTGACCCTCACCCTGATCCCAGGAATCACTGACCCTCACCCTGATCCCGGGAATCACTGACCCTCACCCTGACCCTGGGAAACACTGACCCTCACCCTGATCCCAGGAGTCACTGACCCTCACCCTGATCCTGGGAATCACTGACCCTCACACTGATCCCCCAGGTATCACAGACCCTCACCCTGATCCCCCAGGTATCACAGACCCTCACCCTGATCCCCCAGTTATCACAGACCCTCACCCTGATCCCCCAGGTATCACTGACCCTCACCCTGATCCCCCGGGAATCACTGACCCTCACCCTGATCCCCCGGGAATCACTGACCCTCACCCTGATCCCCCGGGAATCACTGTCCCTCACCCTGATCCCCCGGGAATCACTGACCCTCACCCTGATCCCCCGGGAATCACTGACCCTCACCCTGATCCCCCGGGAATCACTGACCCTCACCCTGATCTCCTGGGAATCACTGACCCTCACCCTGATCCCCCGGGTATCACTGACCCTCACCCTGATCCCCTGGGAATCAATGACCCTCACCCTGACTCCCTGGGAATCACTGACCCTCACCCTGATCCCCCGGGAATCACTGACCCTCACCCTGATCGCTGGAATCACTGACCCTCTCCCTGATCCCGGGACTCACTGACCCTCACACTGATCCCGGGAATCACTGACCCTCACCCTCAACCCGAGAATCACTGACCCTCACCCTGATCCCCCGGGAATCATTGACCTTGACCCTGATCCCGGGAATCTCTGACGCTCAACCTGATCCCCTGTGATTCACTGACCCTCACGCTGATCCCGGGAATCACTGACCCTCACCCTGATCCCGGGATTCACTGACCCTCACCCTGATCCCGGGAATCACTGACCCTCACCCTGATCCCGGGAATCACTGACCCTCACCCTGATCCCGGGAATCACTGATCCTCACCCTGATCCCTGGAATCACTGACCCTCACCCTGATCCTTAAAATCACTGACCCTCACTCTGATCCCCCGGGAATCACTGACCCTCACCCTGATCACGGGAATCACTGGCCCGCACCCTGATCCCGAAAATCACTGATCCTCACCCTGTTCCCGGGAATCACTGACCCTCACTCTCATCCTGAAAATCACTGTCCCTCACCTTGATCCCCAAAAAATCACTGGGCCTCACCCTGATCCCCCAGGAATCACTGACCCTCACCCTGATCCCCCAGGAATCACTGACCCTCACCCTGATCCCCCAGGAATCACTGACTCTCACCCTGATCCCGGGAATCACTGACCCTCACCCTGATCCCCCGGGAATCACTGACCCTCACCCTGATCCCAAAAATCACTGATCCTCACCCTGATCCTGGGAATCATTGACCCTCACCCTGATCCTGGGAAACACTAACCTGCACCTGATCCTGGGAATCATTGACCCTCAGCCTGATCCCAGGAATCAGTGACCCTCACCCCCATCCCCCGGGAATCGCTGACCCTCAGCCTGATCTTTGGAATCACTGACCCTCACCCTGATCCCGGGAAACACTGACCCTCACCCTGATCCCGGGAATCACTGACCCTCACCCTGATCCCGGGAATCACTGACCCTCACCCTGATCCTGGGAATCACTGACCCTTACCCTGATCCCGGGAATCACTGACCCTCACCCTGATCCCGGGAATCACTGACCCTCACCCTGATCCTGGGAATCACTGAGCGTCACCCTGATCCCGGGAATCTCTGAGCGTCACCCTGATCCCGGGAAACACAGACCCTCACCCTGATCCGCCAGGTATCACTGACCCTCACCCTGATCCCCCGGGAATCACTGACCCTCACCCTGATCCCCCGGGAATCACTGACCCTCACCCTGATCCCCCGGGAATCAATGACCCTCACCCTGACTCCCTGGGAATCACTGACCCTCACCCTGATCCCCCGGGCATCACTGACCCTCACCCTGATTGCAGGAATCACTGACCCTCTCCCTGATCCCGGCACTCAATGGCCCTCACCCTGATCCCGGGAATCACTGGCACGCACCCTGATCCCGAAAATCACCGACCCACGCCCTGTTCCCGGGAATCACTGACCCTCACCCTGATCCCATAAATCACTGATCCTCACCCTGTTCCCGGAAATCACTGATCCTCACCCTGTTCCCGGGAATCACTGACCCTCACCCTGGTCCCAAAAATCACTGATCCTCAACCTGATTCCGGAAATCACTGACCCTCACCCTGATCCCAAAAATCACTGATCCTCACCCTGTTCCCGGAAATCACTGATCCTCACCCTGTTCCCGGGAATCACTGACCCTCACCCTGGTTCCAAAAATCACTGACCCTCACTCTGATCCCGGGGATCAGTGACCCTCACGCTGATCCCGGGAATCACTGACCCTCACCCTGATCCTGAAAATCACTGACCCTCACCTTGATCCCCGAAAAATCACTGACCTTCACCCTGATCCCCCGGGAATCACTGACCCTCACCCTGAACCCGGGAATCACTGGCCCTCACCCTGATCTCGAAAATCACTGACCCCCGCCATGTTCACGGGAATCACTGACCCTCACCCTGATCCCAAAAATCACTGATCCTCACCCTGTTCCCAAAAATCACTGATCCTCACCCTGTTCCCGGGAATCACTGACCCTCACCCTGATCCTGGGAATCACTGACCCTCACCCTGATCCTGGGAATCACTGACCCTCACCCTGATCCTGGGAATCACTGACCCTCACCCTGATCCCGGGAATCATTGACCTTCACCCTGATCCTGGGAAACACTAACCTGCACCTGATCCTGGGAATCATTGACCCTCAGCCTGATCCAGGGAATCACTGACCCTCACCCTGATCCCTGGAATCACTGACCCTCACCCTGATCCCTGGAATCACTGACCCGCACCCTGATCCCTGGAATCACTGACCCGCACCCTGATCCCGGGAATCACTGACCCTAACCCTGATCCCTGGAATCACTGACCCTCACCCTGATCCCGGAAATTACTGACCCTCACCCTGATTGCAGGATCACTGACCCTCACCCTGATCGCAGGAATCACTGACCCGCACCCTGATCCCGGGCATCACTGACCCGCACCCTGTTCCCGGGAATCACTGACCCTCACCCTGATCCCAAAAATCACTGATCCTCACCCTGATCCCGGGAATCATTGACCCTCACCCTGATCCTGGGAAACACTAACCTGCACCTGATCCTGGGAATCATTAACCCTCAGCCTGATCCAAGGAATCAGTGATCCTCACCCTGATCCCCCGGGAATCGCTGACCCTCACCCTGATCTTGGGAATCACTGACCCTCACCCTGAACCCGGGCATCACTGACCCTCACGTTGATACCCAGGGAATCACTGATCCCCACCCTGATCCTGGGAATCACTGACCATCACCCTGATCCCCAGGGAATCACTGATCTCCATCCTGATCCCGGGAATCACTGATCCTCACACTGATCCCCAGGGAATCACTGACCGACACACTGATCCCAAAAATCACTGACCCTCACCCTGATCCCAGGAATCACTGACCTTCACCTTGATCCCGGGAATCACTGACCCTCACCCTGACCCTGGGAAACACTGACCCTCACCGTGATCCCGGGAATCACTGACCCTCACCCTGATCCTGGGAATCACTGACCCTCACCCTGATCCCGGGAAACACAGACCCTCACCCTGATCCCCCAGGTATCACTGACCCTCACCCTTATCCCCCGGGAATCACTGACCCTCACCCTGATCCCTCGGGAATCACTGACCCTCACCCTGATCCCCCGGGAATCACTGACCCTCACCCTGATCCCCCGGGAATCACTGACCCTCACCCTGATGCCCCGGGAATCACTGACCCTCACCCTGATCCCCCGGGAATCACTGACCCTCACCCTGATCCCCCGGGTATCACTGACCCTCACCCTGATCCCCCGGGAATCAATGACCCTCACCCTGACTCCCTGGGAATCACTGACCCTCACCCTGATCCCCCGGGAATCACTGACCCTCACCCTGATCGCTGGAATCACTGACCCTCTCCCTGATCCCGGGACTCACTGACCCTCACCCTCAACCCGAGAATCACTGACCCTCACCCTGATACTCCGGGAATCATTGACCTTGACCCTGATCCCGGGAATCTCTGACGCTCAACCTGATCCCCTGTGATTCACTGACCCTCAAGCTGATCCCGGGAATCACTGACCCTCACCCTGATCCCGAAAATCACTGACCCCCGCCCTGTTCCCAAAAATCACTGATCCTCACCCTGTTCCCAGAAATCACTGATCCTCACCCTGTTCCCAGGAATCACTGGCCCTCACCCTGATCCCGAAAATCACTGATCCTCACCCTGTTCCTGGAAATCACTGATCCTCACCCTGTTCCCAGGAATCACTGACCCTCACCCTGATCCTGGGAATCACTGACCCTCACCCTGATCCTGGGAATCACTGACCCTCACCCTGATCCTGGGAATCACTGACCCTCACCCTGATCCCGGGAATCATTGACCTTCACCCTGATCCTGGGAAACACTAACCTGCACCTGATCCTGGGAATCATTGACCCTCAGCCTGATCCAGGGAATCACTGACCCTCACCCTGATCCCTGGAATCACTGACCCTCACCCTGATCCCTGGAATCACTGACCCGCACCCTGATCCCTGGAATCACTGACCCGCACCCTGATCCCGGGAATCACTGACCCTAACCCTGATCCCTGGAATCACTGACCCTCACCCTGATCCCGGAAATTACTGACCCTCACCCTGATTGCAGGATCACTGACCCTCACCCTGATCGCAGGAATCACTGACCCGCACCCTGATCCCGGGCATCACTGACCCGCACCCTGTTCCCGGGAATCACTGACCCTCACCCTGATCCCAAAAATCACTGATCCTCACCCTGATCCCGGGAATCATTGACCCTCACCCTGATCCTGGGAAACACTAACCTGCACCTGATCCTGGGAATCATTAACCCTCAGCCTGATCCAAGGAATCAGTGATCCTCACCCTGATCCCCCGGGAATCGCTGACCCTCACCCTGATCTTGGGAATCACTGACCCTCACCCTGAACCCGGGCATCACTGACCCTCACGTTGATACCCAGGGAATCACTGATCCCCACCCTGATCCTGGGAATCACTGACCATCACCCTGATCCCCAGGGAATCACTGATCTCCATCCTGATCCCGGGAATCACTGATCCTCACACTGATCCCCAGGGAATCACTGACCGACACACTGATCCCAAAAATCACTGACCCTCACCCTGATCCCAGGAATCACTGACCTTCACCTTGATCCCGGGAATCACTGACCCTCACCCTGACCCTGGGAAACACTGACCCTCACCGTGATCCCGGGAATCACTGACCCTCACCCTGATCCTGGGAATCACTGACCCTCACCCTGATCCCGGGAAACACAGACCCTCACCCTGATCCCCCAGGTATCACTGACCCTCACCCTTATCCCCCGGGAATCACTGACCCTCACCCTGATCCCTCGGGAATCACTGACCCTCACCCTGATCCCCCGGGAATCACTGACCCTCACCCTGATCCCCCGGGAATCACTGACCCTCACCCTGATGCCCCGGGAATCACTGACCCTCACCCTGATCCCCCGGGAATCACTGACCCTCACCCTGATCCCCCGGGTATCACTGACCCTCACCCTGATCCCCCGGGAATCAATGACCCTCACCCTGACTCCCTGGGAATCACTGACCCTCACCCTGATCCCCCGGGAATCACTGACCCTCACCCTGATCGCTGGAATCACTGACCCTCTCCCTGATCCCGGGACTCACTGACCCTCACCCTCAACCCGAGAATCACTGACCCTCACCCTGATACTCCGGGAATCATTGACCTTGACCCTGATCCCGGGAATCTCTGACGCTCAACCTGATCCCCTGTGATTCACTGACCCTCAAGCTGATCCCGGGAATCACTGACCCTCACCCTGATCCCGAAAATCACTGACCCCCGCCCTGTTCCCAAAAATCACTGATCCTCACCCTGTTCCCAGAAATCACTGATCCTCACCCTGTTCCCAGGAATCACTGGCCCTCACCCTGATCCCGAAAATCACTGATCCTCACCCTGTTCCTGGAAATCACTGATCCTCACCCTGTTCCCAGGAATCACTGACCCTCACCCTGATCCCAAAAATCACTGATCCTCACCCTGATCCCGGGAATCATTGACCCTCACCCTGATCCTGGGAAACACTAACCTGCATCTGATCCCGGGAATCATTGACCTCAGCCTGATCCCTGGAATCAGTGACACTCACCCTGATCCCTCGGGAATCGCTGACCCTCACCCTGATCTTGGGAATCACTGACCCTCACCCTGATGCTGGGAATCACTGAGCGTCACCCTGATCCCGGGAATCACTGAGCCTCACGCTGATCCTGGGAATCACTGAGCGTCACCCTGATCCCGGGAATCACTGAGCCTCACCCTGATCCCGGGAATCACTGACCCTCACCCTGATCTGCCAGGTATCACTGACCCTCACCCTGATCCCCCGGGAATCACTGACCCTCACCCTGATCCCCCGGGAATCACTGACCATCACCCTGACTCCCTGGGAATCACTTACCCTCACCCCGATCCCCCGGGAATCACTGACCCTCACCCTGATCCCAGCACTCACTGACCCTCACCCTGATCCCGGGAATCACTGAACATCACCCTGAACCCGAGAATCACTGACCCTCACCCTGATCACCCGGGAATCATTGACCTTGACCCTGATATCGGGAATATCTGATGCTCAGCATGATCCACTTTGATTCACTGACCCTCACTCTGATCCCGGGAATCACTGACCCTCACTCTGATCCCGGGAATCACTGACCCTCACCCTGATCCCTGGAATCACTTACCCGCACCCTGATCCCGGGAATCACTGACCCTCACCCTGATCCCTGGAATCACTGACCCTCGCCCTGATCCCAGGAATCACTGACCCTCACCCTGATCCCTGGAATCACTGACCCTCACCCTGATCCCGGGAATCACTGACCCTCACCCTGATCCCGGAAATCACTGACCCTCACCCTGATTGCAGGATCACTGACCCTCACCCTGATCGCAGGAATCACTGACCCTCACCCTGATCACAGGAATCACTGACCCTCACCCTGATCCCGGGCATCACTGACCCGCACCCTGTTCCCGGGAATCACTGACCCTCACCCCGATCCTGAAAATCACTGACCCTCATCCTGATCCCGGGAATTGCTGACCCTCACCCTGATCCCGGGAATCACTGACCCTCACCCTGATCACAGGAATCACTAACCCTCACCCTGAACCTGAAAATCACTGACCCTCACCCTGATCCCCGAAAAATCACTGACCCTCATCCTGATCCCCCGGGAATGACTGACCCTCACCCTGATCCTGGGAATCACTGGCCCTCACCCTGATCCCAGGAATCACTGACCCCCACCCTGTTCCCTGGAATCACTGACCCTTACCCTGATCCCAAAAATCACTGATCCTCACCCTGTTCCCGGGAGTCACTGACCCTCAAACTGATCCCAAAAATCACTGATCCTCACCCTGATCCCAGGAATCGTTGACCCTTACCCTGAGCCCGGGAATCATTGACCCTCAGCCTGATCCCGATAAACACTGACCTGCACCCTGAATCCGGGAATCACTGACCCTCACCCTGATCCTGGGAATCACTAACCCTCACACTGATCCTGTGAATCTCTGACCTGCACCCTGATCCCAGGAATCACTGAGCCTCACCCTGATCCCAGGAATCACTGACCCTCAGCCTCACCTCCCGGGATTCACAGACACTCACCCTGTTCCCGGGAATCACTGACGCTCACCTGATTCCGGGAAACACTGACCCTCACCCTGATCCTGGGAATCACTGACCCTCACCCTGATCAAGGGAATCACTGACCCTCACACTGATCACCCGGGAATCATTGATCCTCACCCTGATCCCACGGAATCACCCACCCTCACCCTGAACCTGGGAATCACTGAGCCTCTCCCTGATCCCAGGAATCACTGACCCTCACTTGATCCCGGGAATCACTGAGCCTCACCCTGATCCCAGTAATAACTGACCCTCAGCCTGATCCCAGGAATCACTGAACCTCACCCCGATCCCCCGGGAATCACAGACCCTCACCCAGATACCAGGAATCAATGACCCTCACCCTGATCCCAGGAATCACGGACCCTCACCCTGATCCAGGGAATCACTGACCCTCACCAAGATCGCTAAAATCACTGACCCTCATCCTGATCCTGGGAATCACTGACCCTCACCCTGATCCTGTGAATCACTTACCTGCACCCTGATCCCAGGAATCACTCACCCTCACCCTGATCCCAGGAAACACTGACCTTCACCCTGATCCCGGGAAACACTGACCCTCAACCTGATCCCGACAAACACTGACCCTCACCTTGAATCCGGGAATCACTGACCCTCACCCTGATCCCAGGAATCACTGACCCGCAGCCTGACATCCTGGGATTTACAGACACTCACCCTGTTCCCGGGAATCACTGACGCTCACCTGATTCCGGGAAACACTGACCCTCACCCTGATCCTGGGAATCACTGACCCTCACCCTGATCCCGGGAATCACTGACCCTCACACTGATCACCCGGGAATCGCTGATCCTCACCCTGATCCCATGGAATCACCGACCCTCACCCTGATCCCAGGAATCACTGAGCCTCTCCCTGATCCCAGGAATCACTGACCCTCACTTGATCCTGGGAATCACTGACCCTCAGCCTGATCCTGGGAATCACTGACACTCAGCCTGATCCCGGGAATCACTGACACTCACGCTGTACCTGAAAATCTCTGACCCTCACCCTGATCCCGGGAATCACTGACCCCTCACCCTGATCCCGGGAATCAATGACCCTCACCCTGATACCAGTAATCAATGACCCTCACCCTGTTCCTTGGAATCACTAACCCTCAACCTGATCCCAGGAATCGCTGACCCTCACCCTGATCCTGGGAATCACTGACCCTCACCAAGATCCCGAAAATCACTGACCCTCATCATGATCCTGGGAATCACTGACCCTCACTCTGATGCCCCGGGAATCACTGACCCTCACCCTGATCCCCCGGGAATCACTGACCCTCACCCTGATCCCGGGAATCACTGATCCTCACCCTGATCCCCCGGGAGTCAAAGACCCTCACCCTGATCTCAGGAATCACTGACCGTCACGCTGATCCCAGGAATCACTGACCCTCACCCTGATCCCCCGGGAATCACTGACCCTCACGCTTATCCCCAGGGAATCACTGATCCCCACCCTGATCCTGGGAATCACTGACCCTCACCCTGATCCCAAAAATCACTGATCCTCACCCTGTTCCCGGAAATCATTGATCCTCACCCTGTTCCCGGGAATCACTGACCCTCACCCTGATCCCAAAAATCACTGATCCTCACCCTGATCCCGGGAATCATTGACCCTCACCCTGATCCTGGGAAACACTAACCTGCACCTGATGCTGGGAATCATTGACCCTCAGCCTGATCCAAGGAATCAGTGACCCTCACCCTGATCCACCAGGAATCGCTGACCCTCACCCTGATCTTGGGAATCACTGACCCTCACCCTGATCCCGGGAATCACTCACCCTCACCCTGAACCCGGGCATCACTGACCCTCACGTTGATACCCAGGGAATCACTGATCCCTACCCTGATCCTGGGAATCACTGACCATCACCCTGATCCCCAGGGAATCACTGACCATCACCCTGATCCCCAGGGAATCACTGATCTCCATCCTGATCCCGGGAATCACTGACCCTCACCCTGATCCCCAGGGAATCACTGACCGACACACTGATCCCGGGAATCAGAGACCCTCACCTTGATCCCGGGAATCAGAGACCCTCACCTTGATCCCGGGAATCAGAGACCCTCACCCTGATCCCAGGAATCACTGACCCTCACCCTGATCCCAGGAATCACTGACCCTCACCCTGATCCTGGGAATCACTGACCCTCACACTGATCCTGGGAAACACTGACCCTCACCCTGATCCCGGGAATCACTGACCCTCACCCTGAACCTGGAAATCACTGACCCTCACCCTGATCCCGGGAAACACAGACCCTCATCCTGATCCCCCAGGTATCACAGACCCTCACCCTGATCCCCCAGGAATCACTGACCCTCACCCTGATCCCCCGGGAATCACTGACCCTCACCCTGATCCCCCGGGAATCACTGACCCTCACCCTGATCCCCCGGGAATCACTGACCCTCACCCTGATCCCCCGGGAATCACTGACCCTCACCCTGATCCCCCGGGAATCACTGACCCTCACCCTGATCCCCCGGGAATCACTGACCCTCACCCTGACTCCCTGGGAATCACTGACCCTCACCCTGATCCGCCGGGAATCACTGACCCTCACCCTGATCGCAGGAATCACTGACCCTCTCCCTGATCCCGGGTCTCACTGACCCTCACCCTGATCCCGGGAATCACTGACCCACACCCTCAACCCGAGAATCACTGACCCTCACCCTGATCCCCCGGGAATCATTGACCTTGACCCTGATCCCGGGAATCTCTGACGCTCAACCTGATCCCCTGTGATTCACTGACCCTCAAGCTGATCCCGGGAATCACTGACCCTCACTCTGATCCCGGGAATCACTGACCCTCACCCTGATCCCGGGAATCACTGACCCTCACCCTGATCCCGGGAATCACTGACCCTCACCCTGATCCTGAAAATCACTGACCCACGCCCTGTTCCCGGGAATCACTGACCCTAACCCTGATCTCATAAATCACTGATCCTCACCCTATTCCCGGAAATCACTGATCCTCACCCTGTTCCCGGGAATCACTGACCCTCACCCTGGTCCCAAAAATCACTGATTCTCACCCTGATCCTGGAAATCACTGACCCTCACCCTGATCCCAAAAATCACTGATCCTCACCCTGTTCCCGGAAATCACTGACCCTCACTCTGATCCTGGGAAACACTTTCTCTCACCCTGATCCCGGGAATCACTGACCCTCACCCTGATCCTGGGAATCACTGACCCTCACCCTGATCCCGGGAAACACAGACCCTCACCCTGATCCCCCAGGTATCACTGACCCTGACCCTGATCCGAGGAATCACTGACCCTCACCCTGATCCCCCGGGAATCACTGAACGTCACCCTGATCCCCTGGAATCACTGACCTTGACCCTGATCCCGGGATCCACTGACCCTCACCCTGTTCCCAGGAATCACTGACCCTCACACTGATCCTGAAAATCACTGACCCTCACTCTGATCTCCCGGGAATCACTGACCCTCACCCTGTTCCCGGGAATCACTGACCCTCACCCTGATCCCAAAAATCACTGATCCTCACCCTGTTCCCGGAAATCACTGATCCTCACCCTGTTCCCAGGAATCACTGACCCTCACCCTGGTCCCAAAAATCACTGATCCTCACCCTGATCCCGGGAATCACTGGCCCTCACCCTGATCCCGACAATCACTGACCCCCGCCATGTTCCCGGGAATCACTGACCCTCACCCTGATCCCAAAAATCACTGATCCTCACCCTGTTCCCGGAAATCACTGATCGTCACCTGTTCCCGGGAATCACTGACCCTCACCCTGATCCCAAAAATCACTGATCCTCACCCTGATCCCGGGAATCATTGACCCTCACCCTGATCCTGGGAAACACTAACCTGCACCTGATCCTGGGAATCATTGACCTTCAGCCTGATGCAAGGAATCAGTGACCCTCACCCTGATCCCCCAGGAATCACTGACACTCACCCTGATTTTGGGAATCACTGACCCTCACCCTGATCCCGGGAATCACTCACCCTCACCCTGAACCCGGGCATCACTGACCCTCACGTTGAATCCCAGGGAATCACTGATCCCCACCCTGATCCTGGGAATCACTGACCATCACCCTGATCCACAGGGAATCACTGATCTCCATCCTGATCCCGGGAATCACTGACCCTCACCCTGATCCCCAGGGAATCACTGACCGACACACTGATCCCGGGTATCAGAGACCCTCACCTTGATCCCAGGAATCACTGACCCTCATCCTGATCCCCAGGGAATCACTGACCGACACACTGATCCGGGGAATCAGAGACCCTCACCCTGATCCCGGGAATCACTGACCCTCACCCTGATCCTGGGAATCACTGACCCTCACCCTGATCCCGGGAAACACAGACCCTCACCCTGATCCCCCAGGTATCACAGACCCTCACCCTGATCCCCCAGGTATCACTGACCCTGACCCTGATTCCAGGAATCACTGACCCTCACCCTGATCCCCCGGGAATCACTGAACGTCACCCTGATCCCCTGGAATCACTGACCTTGACCCTGATCCCGGGAACCACTGACCCTCACCCTGAACCCGGGCATCACTGACCCTCACCCTGATCCCCCGGGAATCACTGACCCTCACCCTGAACCCAGGAATCACTGGCCCTCACCCTGATCCCGAAAATCACTGACCCCCGCCATGTTCCCGGGAATCACTGACCCTCACCCTGATCCCAAAAATCACTGATCCTCACGCTGTTCCCGGAAATCACTGATCCTCACCCTGTTCCCGGGAATCACTGACCCTCACCCTGATCCCAAACATCACTGATCCTCACCCTGATCCCGGGAGTCATTGACCCTCACCCTGATCCTGGGAAACACTAACCTGCACCTGATCCTGGGAATCATTGACCCTCAGCCTGATCCCCCGGGAATCGCTGACCTTCACCCTGATCCTGGGAATCACTGACCCTCACCCTGGTCCCGGGAATCTCTCACCCTCTCCCTGAACATGGGCATCACTGAACCTCACGTTGATACCCAGGGAATCACTGATCCCCACCCTGATCCTGGGAATCACTGACCATCACCCTGATCCCCAGCGAATCACTGATCTCCATCCTGATCCCGGGAATCACTGACCCTCACCCTGATCCCCAGGGAATCACTAACCGACACACTGATCCCGGGAATCAGAGACCCTCACCCTGATCCTGGGAATCACTGACCCTCACCCTGATCCCGGGAAACACAGACCCTCACCCTGATCCCCCAGGTATCACAGACCCTCACCCTGATCCCCCAGGTATCACTGACCCTCGCCCTGATCCCAGGAATCACTGACCCTCACCCTGATCCCCCGGGAATCACTGAACGTCACCCTGATCCCCTGGAATCACTGACCTTGACCCTGATCCCGGGAACCACTGACCCTCACCCTGTTCCCAGGAATCACTGACCCTCACCCTGATCCTGAAAATCACTGACCCTCACTCTGATCTCCCGGGAATCACTGACCCTCACCCTGTTCCCGGGAATCACTGACCCTCACCCTGGTCCCAAAAATCACTGATCCTCACCCTGATCCTGGGAATCACTGGCCCTCACCCTGATCCCGACAATCACTGACCCCCGCCATGTTCCCGGGAATCACTGACCCTCACCCTGATCCCAAAAATCACTGATCCTCACCCTGTTCCCGGAAATCACTGATCCTCACCCTGTTCCCGGGAATCACTGACCCTCACCCTGATCCCAAAAATCACTGATCCTCACCCTGATACTGGGAATCATTGACCCTCACCCTGATCCTGGGAAACACTAACCTGCACCTGATCCTGGGAATCGCTGACCCTCACCCTGATCTTGGGAATCACTGACCCTCACCCTGATCCCAGGAATCACTCACCCTCACCCTGAACCTGGGCATCACTGACCCTCACATTGATCCCCAGGGAATCACTGATCTCCATCCTGATCCCAGGAATCACTGACCCTCACCCCAATCCCCAGGGAATCACTGACCGACACACTGATCCCGGGAATCAGAGACCCTCACCTTGATCCCAGGAAGCACTGACCGACACACTGATCCCGGGAATCAGAGACCCTCACCTTGATCCCAGGAATCACTGACCATCACCCTGATCCTGAAAATCACTGACCCTCACCCTGATCCCCCGGGAATCACTGAACGTCAACCTGATCCCCTGGAATCACTGACCTTGACCCTGATCCCGGGAACCACTGACCCTCACCCTGATCCCAAAAATCACTGATCCTCACCCTGTTCCCGGAAATCACTGATCCTCACCCTGTTCCTGGGAATCACTGACCCTCACCCTGATCCCAAAAATCACTGATCCTCACCCTGATCCCGGGAATCATTGACCCTCACCCTGATCCTGGGAAACACTAACCTGCACCTGATGCTGGGAATCATTGAGCCTCAGCCTGATCCAAGGAATCATGACCCTCACCCTGATCCCCCGGGAATCGCTGACCCTCACCCTGATCTTGGGAATCACTGACCCTCACCCTGATCCCGGGAATCACTCACCCTCACCCTGAACCCTGGCATTACTGACCCTCACCCTGATCCCCCGGGAATCACTGAACCTCACCCTGAACCCAGGAATCACTGCCCCTCACCCTGATCCCGAAAATCACTGACCCCCGCCATGTTCCCGGGAATCACTGACCCTCACCCGGATCCCAAATATCACTGATCCTCACCCTGTTCCCGGAAATCACTGATCCTCACCCTGTTCCCGGGAATCACTGACCCTCACCCTGATCCCAAAAATCACTGACCCCCGCCATGTTCCCGGGAATCACTGACCCTCACCCTGATCCCAAATATCACTGATCCTCACCCTGTTCCCGGAAATCACTGATCCTCACCCTGATCCCGGGAATCATTGACCCTCACCCTGATCCTGGGAAACACTAACCTGCACCTGATCCTGGGAATCATTGACCCTCAGCCTGATCCCCCGGGAATCGCTGACCTTCACCCTGATCCTGGGAATCACCGACCCTCACCCTGGTCCCGGGAATCTCTCACCCTCTCCCTGAACATGGGCATCACTGACCCTCACGTTGATACCCAGGGAATCACTGATCTCCATCCTGATCCCGGGAATCACTGACCCTCACCCTGATCCCCAGGGAATCACTGACCGACACACTGATCCCGGGAATCAGAGACCCTCACCTTGATCCCAGGAATCACTGACCCTCACCCTGATCCCCAGGGAATCACTAACCGACACACTGATCCCGGGAATCAGAGACCCTCACCCTGATCCCGGGAATCACTGACCCTCACCCTGATCCTGGGAAGCACTTTCTCTCACCCTGATCCCGGGAATCACTGACCCTCACCCTGATCCTGGGAATCACTGACCCTCACCCTGATCCTGGGAATCACTGACCCTCACCCTGATCCCGGGAAACACAGACCCTCACCCTGATCCCCCAGGTATCACAGACCCTCACCCTGATCCCCCAGGTATCACTGATCCTGTCCCTGATCCCAGGAATCACTGACCCTCACCCTGATCCCCCGGGAATCACTGAACGTCACCCTGATCCCCTGGAATCACTGACCTTGACCCTGATCCCGGGAACCACAGACCCTCACCCTGTTCCCAGGAATCACTGACCCTCACCCTGATCCTGAAAATCACTGACCCTCACTCTGATCTCCCGGGAATCACTGACCCTCACCCTGTTCCCGGGAATCACTGACCCTCACCCTGATCCCAAAAATCACTGATCCTCACCCTGTTCCCGGAAATCACTGATCCTCACCCTGTTCCCGGGAATCACTGACCCTCACCCTGGTCCCAAAAATCACTGATCCTCACCCTGATCCTGGGAATCACTGGCCCTCACCCTGATCCCGACAATCACTGACCCCCGCCATGTTCCCGGGAATCACTGACCCTCACCCTGATCCCAAAAATCACTGATCCTCACCCTGTTCCCGGAAATCACTGATCCTCACCCTGTTCCCGGGAATCACTGACCCTCACCCTGATCCCAAAAATCACTGATCCTCACCCTGATCCCGGGAATCATTGACCCTCACCCTGATCCTGGGAAACACTAACCTGCACCTGATCCTGGGAATCATTGACCCTCAGCCTGATCCAAGGAATCAGTGACCCTCACCCTGATCCCCCGGGAATCGCTGACCCTCACCCTGATCTTGGGAATCACTGACCCTCACCCTGATCCCGGGAATCACTCACCCTCACCCTGAACCCGGGCATCACTGACCCTCACATTGATCCCCAGGGAATCACTGATCTCCATCCTGATCCCAGGAATCACTGACCCTCACCCCAATCCCCAGGGAATCACTGACCGACACACTGATCCCGGGAATCACTGACCCTCACCTTGATCCCAGGAAGCACTGACCCTCACCCTGATCCCCAGGGAATCACTGACTGACACACTGATCCCGGGAATCAGAGACCCTCACCTTGATCCCAGGAATCACTGACCCTCACCCTGATCCCCAGGGAATCACTGACCCTCACACTGACCCCGGGAATCAGAGACCCTCACCCTGATCCCAGGAATCACTGACTCTCACCCTGATCCCAGGAATCACTGACCCTCACCCTGATCCCTGGAATCACTGACCCTCACCCTGATCCCGGGAATCACTGACACTCACCCTGATCCTGGGAAACACTGACCCTCACCCTGATCCCGGGAATCAGTGACCCTCACCCTGATCCTGGGAATCACTGACCCTCACCCTGATCCCGGGAAACACAGACCCTCATCCTGATCCCCCAGGTATCACAGACCCTCACCCTGATCCCCCAGGAATCACTGACCCTCACCCTGATCCCCCGGGAATCACTGACCCTCACCCTGGTCCCCCGGGAATCACTGACCCTCACTCTGATCCCCCGGGAATCACTGACCCTCACCCTGGTCCCCCGGGAATCACTGACCCTCACTCAGATCCCCCAGGAATCACTGACCCTCACCCTGATCCCCCGGGAATCAATGACCCTCACCCTGACTCCCTGGGAATCACTGACCCTCACCCTGATCCCCCGGGAATCACTGACCCTCACCCTGATCGCAGGAATCACTGACCCTCTCCCTGATCCCGGGACTCACTGACCCTCACCCTGATTCCGGGAATCACTGACCTTCACCCTCAACCCGAGAATCACTGACCCTCACCCTGATCCCCCGGGAATCATTGACCTTGACCCTGATCCCGGGAATCTCTGACGCTCAACCTGATCCCCTGTGATTCACTGAACCTCAAGCTGATCCCGGGAATCACTGACCCTCACCCTGATCCCGGGAATCACTGGCCCTCACCCTGATCCCGAAAATCACTGACCCACGCCCTGTTCCCAGGAATCACTGACCCTCACCCTGATCCCATAAATCACTGATCCTCACCCTGTTCCCGGAAATCACTGATCCTCACCCTGTTCCCGGGAATCACTGACCCTCACCCTGGTCCCAAAAATCACTGATCCTCACCCTGATCCCGGAAATCACTGACCCTCACCCTGATCCCAAAAATCACTGATCCTCACCCTGTTCCCGGAAATCACTGATCCTCACCCTGTTCCCGGGAATCACTGACTCTCACCCTGGTCCCAAAAGTCACTGATCCTCACCCTGATCCCGGGAATCACTGACCCTCACCCTGATCCCGGGAATCACTGACCTGCACGCTGATCCCGGGAATCACTGACCCTCACCCTGATCCTGAAAATCACTGACCCTCACCTTGATCCGCGAAAAATCACTGACCCTCACCCTGAACCCGGAAATCACTGGCCCTCACCCTGATCCCGACAATCACTGACCCCCGCCATGTTCCCGGGAATCACTGACCCTCACCCTGATCCCAAAAATCACTGATCCTCACCCTGTTCCCGGAAATCACTGATCCTCACCCTGTTCCCGGGAATCACTGACCCTCACCCTGATCCCAAAAATCACTGATGCTCACCCTGATCCCGGGAATCATTGACCCTCACCCTGATCCTGGGAAACACTAACCTGCACCTGATCCTGGGAATCATTGACCCTCAGCCTGATGCAAGGAATCAGTGACCCTCACCCTGATCCCCCGGGAATTGCTGACCCTCACCCTGATCTTGGGAATCACTGACCCTCACCCTGATCCCGGGAATCACTCACCCTCACCCTGAACACGGGCATCACTGACCCTCACATTGATACCCAGGGAATCACTGATCCCCACCCTGATCCTGGGAATCACTGACCATCACCCTGATCCCCAGGGAATCACTGACCGACACACTGATCCCGGGAATCACTGACCCTCACCCTGATCCCCAGGGAATCACTGACCGACACACTGATGCCGGGAATCAGAGACCCTCACCTTGATCCCAGGAATCACTGACCCTCACCCTGATCCCCAGGGAATCACTGATCCTCACCCTGTTCCCGGGAATCACTGACCCTCACCCTGGTCCCAAAAATCACTGATCCTCACCCTGATCCCAGAAATCACTGATCCTCACCCTGTTCCCGGAAATCACTGATTCTCACCCTGTTCCCGGGAATCACTGACTCTCACCCTGGTCCCAAAAATCACTGATCCTCACCCTGATCCCGGGAATCACTGACCTGCACGCTGATCCCGGGAATCACTGACCCTCACCCTGATCCTGAAAATCACTGACCCTTACCTTGATCCGCGAAAAATCACTGACCCTCACCCTGATCCCCCGGGAATCACTGACCCTCACCCTGAACCCGGGAATCACTGGCCCTCACCCTGATCCCCAGGGAATCACTAACCGACACATTGATCCTGGGAATCAGAGACCCTCACCCTGATCCCAGGAATCACTGACCCTCACCCTGATCCCAGGAATCACTGACCCTCACCCTGATCCCGGGAATCACTGACCGTCACCCTGATCCTGGGAATCACTGACCCTCACCCTGTTCCCGGGAATCACTGACCCTCACCCTGATCCTGGGAATCACTGACCCTCACCCTGATCCCGGGAAACACAGAACCTCACCCTGATCCCCCAGGTATCACAGACCCTCACCCTGATCCCCCAGGTATCACTGACCCTGACCCTGATCCCAGGAATCACTGACCCTCACCCTGATCCTGTGAATCACTGAACGTCACCCTGATCCCCTGGAATCACTGACCTTGACCCTGATCCCGGGAACCACTGACCCTCACCCTGTTCCCAGGAATCACTGACCCTCACCCTGATCCTGGGAATCACTGGCCCGCACCCTGATCCCGAAAATCACTGACCCCCGCCCTGTTCCCGGGAATCACTGACCCTCACCCTGATCCCAAAAATCACTGATCCTCACCCTGTTCCCGGAAATCACTGATCCTCACCCTGTTCCCGGGAATCACTGACCCTCACCCTGGTCCCAAAAATCACTGATCCTCACCCTGATCCCGGGAATCACTGACCCTCACCCTGATCCCGGGAATCACTGACCTGCACGCTGATCCCAGGAATCACTGACCCTCACCCTGATCCTGAAAATCACTGACCCTCACCTTGATCCCCGAAAAATCACTGACCCTCACCCTGATCCCCCGGGAATCACTGACCCTCACCCTGAACCCGGGAATCACTGGCCCTCACCCTGATCCTGAAAATCACAGACCCCCGCCATGTTCCCGGGAATCACTGACCCTCACCCTGATCCCAAAAATCACTGATCCTCACCCTGTTCCCGGAAATCACTGATCCTCACCCTGTTCCCGGGAATCACTGACCCTCACCCTGATCCCAAAAATCACTGACCCTCACCCTGATCCTGGGAAACACTGACCCTCACCCTGATCCTGGGAAACACTGACCCTCACCCTGATCCTGGGAATCACTCACCCTCACCCTGAACACGGGCATCACTGACCCTCACGTTGATACCCAGGGAATCACTGATCCCCATCCAGATCCTGGGAATCAGTGACCATCACCCTGATACCCAGGGAATCACTGATCTCCATCCTGATCCCGGGAATCACTGACCCTCACCCTGATCCCCAGGGAATCACTGACCGACACACTGATCCCAGGAATCAGAGACCCTCACCCTGATCCCGGGAATCAGAGACCCTCACCCTGATCCCGGGAATCAGAGACCCTCACCCTGATCCCTGGAATCAGAGACCCTCACCCTGATCCCTGGAATCAGAGACCCTCACCCTGATCCCTGGAATCAGAGACCCTCACCCTGATCCCTGGAATCAGAGACCCTCACCCTGATCCCTGGAATCAGAGACCCTCACCCTGATCCCTGGAATCAGAGACCCTCACCCTGATCCCGGGAATCAGAGACCCTCACCCTGATCCCAGGAATCACTGACACTCACCCTGATCCCAGGAATCACTGAATCTCACCCTGATCCCTGGAATCACTGACCCTCACCCTGATCCCAGGAATCACTGACCCTCACCCTGATCCCTGGAATCACTGACCCTCACCCTGATCGCAGGAATCACTGACCCTCACCCTGATCCCGGAAATCACTGACCCTCACCCTGATTGCAGGATCACTGACCCTCACCCTGATCGCTGGAATCACTGACCCTCACCCTGATCCCGGGAATCACTGACCCGCACCCCGATCCTGAAAATCACTGACCCTCCTCCTGATCCCGGGAATCACTGACCCTCACCCTGATTCCGGGAATCACTGACCCTCACCCTGATTCCGGGAATCACTGACCTTCACCCTGATCACAGGAATCACTGACACTCACCCTGATCGCGGGAATCACTGACCATCACCCTGATTGCCGGAATCACTGACCCTCACCCTGATCCTGAAAATCACTGACCCTCGCCCTGATCCCCGAAAAATTACTGACCCTCATCCTGATCCCCCGGGAATCACTGACCCTCACCCTGATCCTGGGAATCACTGGCCCTCACCCTGATCCCGGGAATCACTGACCCCCGCCCTGTTCCCGGGAATCACTGACCCTTACCCTGATCCCAAAAATCTCTGATCCTCACCCTGTTCCCGGGAGTCACTGACGCTCAAACTGATCCCAAAAATCACTGATCCTCACCCTGATCACTGGAATCACTGACCCTTACCCTGAGCCCGGGAATCATTGACCCTCAGCCTGATTCCGGTAAACACTGACCTGCACCCTGAATCCGGGAATCACTGACCCTCACCCTGATCCTGGGAATCACTGACCCTCACCCTGATCCTAGGAATCACTGACCCTCACCCTGATCCCAGGAATCACTAACCCTCACACTGATCCTGTGAATCACTGACCTGCACCCTGATCCCGGGAATCACTGACCCTCACCCTGATCCCAGGAATCACTGACCCGCAGCCTCACCTCCCGGGATTCACAGACGCTCACCTGATTCCGGGAAACACTGACCCTCACCCTGATCCTGTGAATCACTGACCCTCACCCTGATCCCGGGAATCACTGACCCTCACACTGATCACCCGGGAATCACTGATCCTCACCCTGATCCCATGGAATCACCGACCCTCACACTGATCCTGGGAATCACTGAGCCTCTCCCTGATTCCAGGAATCACTGACCCTCACTTGATCCCGGGAATCACTGACCCTCACCCTGATCCCAGTAATCACTGACCCTCAGCCTGTTCCCAGGAATCACTGAACCTCACCCCGATCCCCCAGGAATCACAGACCCTCACCCTGAAACCAGGAATCAATGACCCTCACCCTGATCCCATAAATCACGGACCCTCACCCTGATCCCGGGAATCACTGACCCTCACCAAGATCGCGAAAATCACTGACCCTCATCCTGATCCTGGGAATCACTGACCCTCACCCTGATCCTGTGAATCACTTACCTGCACCCTGATCCCGGGAATCACTCACCCTCACCCTGATCCCAGGAAACACTGACCTTCACCCTGATCCCAGGAATCACTGACCCGCAGCCTGACATCCTGGGATTTACAGACACTCACCCTGTTCCCGGGAATCACTGACGCTCACCTGATTCCGGGAAACACTCACCCTTACCCTGATCCTTGGAATCACTAACCCTCACCCTGATCCCAGGAATCGCTGACCCTCACCCTGATCCTGGGAATCACTGACCCTCACCAAGATCCCGAAAATCACTGACCCTCATCATGATCCTGGGAATCACTGACCCTCACCCTGATCCCAGGAATCGCTGACCCTCACCATGATCCCAGGAATCGCTGACCCTCATCATGATCCTGGGAATCACTGACCCTCAGCCTGATGCCCCGGGAATCACTGACCCTCACCCTGATCCCCCGGGAATAACTGATCCTCACCCTGATCCCGGGAATCACTGATCCAAACCCTGATCCCCCGGGAGTCAAAGACCCTCACCCTGATCTCAAGAATCACTGACCGTGACGCTGATCCTGGGAATCACTGACCCTCACCCTGATCCCCCGGGAATTACTGACCCTCACCCTGATCCCGGGAATCACTGACCCTCACCCTGATCCCGGGAATCACTGATCCCCACCCTGATCCTGGGAATCACTGACCCTCACGCTGCTCCCCAGGGAATCACTGATCCCCACCCTGATCCTGGGAATCACTGACCGTTACGCTGATCCTGGGAATCACTGACCCTCACCCTGAGCCCGAAATCACTGACCCTCACCCTGATCCCCTGGGAATCACTGCCCCTCACCCTGATCTCGGGAATCACTGACGGTCACGCTGATCCCGGGAATCACTGACCGTCACGCTGATGCCGGGAATCACTGACACTCACCCTGATGCCGGGAATCACTGACACTCGCCCTGATCCCAGGAATCACTGACACTCGCCCTGATCCCAGGGATCACTGACATTCACCCTGATCCCAGGAATCACTGACATTCACCCTGATCCCGGGAATCACTGACCGTCACGCTGATCCTGGGAATCACTGACACTCACCCTGATCCCGGGAATCACTGACACTCACCCTGATCCCGGGAATCACTGACACTCACCCTGATCCCGGGAATCACTGACATTCACACTGATCCCAGGAATCACTGGCCTTCACCCTGATCCCCAGGGAATCACTGATCCTCACCCTGAACCCAGCAGTCGCTGACCCTCGCCATTATCCAGGGGGAATCACTGACTCTCGCCCTGATCTCAGAATCACTGACCCTCACGCTGATCCCGGGAATCACTGACTCCTCACCCGGATCCCGGTGGAATCACTGACCCTCACCCTGATCCCAGGAATCACTGACACTCACGCTGATCCCAAAAATCACTGATCCTCACCCAGATTCGGGAATCACTGACCCCTCACCCTGATCCCGGGAATCACTGAACCTCACCCTGATACCAGGAATCAATGACCCTTACACTGATACCAGGAATCAATGACCCTCACCCTGATCCCAGGAATCACTGACCCTCACCCTGATCCCGAAAATCACTGACCCTCACCCTAATCCCGGGAATCACTGACCCTCACATTGATCCCAGGAATCACTGACCTGCACGCTGATCCTGGGAATCACTGATCCCAGGGGAATCCCTGACCCTCACACTGATCCCGGGGGAATCACTGACCCTCACACTGATCCCGGGGGAATCACTGACCTTCACCCTGATGCCGGTAAATACTGACCCTCACCCTGATCCCGGGAATCACTGACCCTCACCCTGATCCTGGGAATCACTGACCCTCACCCTGATCCCGGGAATCACTAAACCTCTTTCTGATCCTGGCAGAATCACAGTCCCTTACACTGATCCCGGGAATCACTGACCCTCACCCGGATCCCAGTGGAATCACTGATCCTCACCCTGATTCCAGGAAACACTGACATTCACCCTGATCGCAGGAATCACTGACAATCACCCTGATCCTGGGAATCACAGACCCTCACCCTGATCCCAGGAATCACTGACCCTCACCCTGATCCCGAAAATCACTGACCCTCACCCTGATCCCGAAAATCACTGACCCTCACCCTGATCCCCATGGAATCACTGACCTTGACCCTGATCCCGGGAACCACTGACCCTAACCCTGTTCCTGGTAATCACTGACCCTCACCCTGATCCTGAAAATCACTGACGCTCACCCTGATCCCCGAAAAATCGCTGAACCTCATCCTGATCCCCCGGGAATCATTGACCCTCAACCTGATCCCGGGAATCACTGGCCCTCACCCTGATCCCGGGAATCACTGACCCCCGCCCTGTTCCCGGGAATCACTGACCCTTACCCTGATCCCAAAAATCACTGATCCTCATCCTGATCCCGGGAGTCACTGACCCTCAACCTGATCCCAAAAATCACTGATCCTCACCCTGATCCCAGGAATCACTGACTCTCACCCTGAGCCGGGAATCATTGACCATCAGCCTGATCCCAGTAAACACTGACCTGCACCCTGAATCCGGGAATCACTGACCCTCACCCTGATCCTGGGAATCACTGACCCTCACACTGATCCTGTGAATCACTGACCTGCACCCTGATCCCGGGAATCACTGACCCTCACCCTGATCCCAGGAATCACTGACCCGCAGCCTGACATCCTGGGATTCACAGACACCCTGTTCCCGGGAATCACTGACGCTCACCTGATTCCGGAAAACACTGACCCTCACCCTGATCCCGGGAATCACTGACCCTCACCCTGATCCGGGGAATCACTGACCCTCACACTGATCACCCGGGAATCACTGATCCTCACCCTGATCCCATGGAATCACCGACCCTCACCCTGATCCCAGGAATCACTGAGCCTCTCCCTGATCCCAGGAATGACTGACCCTCACTTGATCCCGGGAATCGCTGACCCTCAGCCTGATCCCGGGAATCACTGACCCCTCACCCTGATCCCGGGAATCACTGAACCTCACCCCGATCCCCCGGGAATCACTGACCCTCACCCTGATACCAGTAATCAATGACCCTCACCCTGATCCTTGGAATCACTAACCCTCACCCTGATCCCAGGAATCGCTGACCCTCACCCAGATCCCGAAAATCACTGACCCTCATCATGATCCTGGGAATCACTGACCCTCACCCTGATGCCCCGGGAATCACTGACCCTCACCCTGATCCCCCGGGAATCACTGACCCTCACCCTGATCCCGGGAATCACTGATCCTCACCCTGATCCCCCGGGAGTCAAAGACCCTCACCCTGATCCCAGGAATCACTGAACGTCACGCTGATCCCGGGAATCACTGACCCTCACCCTGATCCCCCGGGAATCACTGACCCTCACCCTGATCCCGGGAATCACTGATCCCCACCCTGATCCTGGGAAACACTGACCCTCACGCTGATCCTGGGAATCACTGACCCTCACCCTGATCCCGAAATCACTGACCCCCACCCTGATCCGCTGGGAATCACTGCCCCTCACCCTGATCTCGGGAATGACTGACTGTCACGCTGATCCTGGGAATCACTGACTGTCACGCTGATCCCGGGAATCACTGACACTCACCCTGATGCCGGGAATCACTGACACTCACCCTGATCCTGGGAATCACTGACACTCACCCTGATCCCAGGAATCACTGACATTCACCCTGATCCCAGGAATCACTGACCGTCACGCTGATCCCAGGAATCACTGACCCTCACCTTGATCCCCCGGGTATCACTGACCCTCACCCTGATCCCCCGGGAATCACTAACCCTCACCGTGATCCCGGGAATCACTGATCCCCACACTGATCCTGAAAATCACTGACCCTCACCCTGATTCCCTGGGAATCACTGCCCCTCACCTTGATCTCGGGAATCACTGACCGTCACGCGGATCCCGGGAATCACTGACTGTCACGCTGATCCTGGGAATCACTGAACCTCACCCCGAGCCCCCAGGAATCACAGACCCTCACCCTGATACCAGGAATCAATGACCCTCACCCTGATCCCAGGAATCACTGACCCTCACCCTGATCCCGAAAATCACTGACCCTCACCCTAATCCCAGGAATCACTGACCCTCACATTGATCCCAGGAATCACTGACCTGCACGCTGATCCTGGGAATCACTGACCCTCAACCTGATCCTAGGAATCATTGACCCTCTCCCTGATCCAGGGAATCACTGATCCCAGGGGAATCCCTGACCCTCACACTGATCCCAGGGGAATCCCTGACCCTCACACTGATCCCGGGGGAATCACTGACCCTCACACTGATTCCAGGAATCACTGACCCTCACCCTGATGCCGGTAAATACCGACCCTCACCCTGATCCCGGGAATCACTGACCCTCACCCTGATCCCGGGAATCACTGACGCTCACCCTGATCCTGGGAATAACTGACCCTCACCCTGATCCCGGGAATCACTAAACCTCTTTCTGATCCTGGCGGAATCACAGTCCCTTACACTGATCCCGGGAATCCCTGACACTCACCCGGATCCCAGTGGAATCACTGATCCTCACCCTGATCCCAGGAAACACTGACCCTCACCCTGATCGCAGGAATCACTGACAATCACCCTGATCCTGGGAATCACAGACCCTGACCCTGATCCCAGGAATCACTGACCCTCACCCTGATCCCGAAAATCACTGACCCTCACCCTGATCCCGGGAATCACTGACCCTCACCCTGATCCCCTGGGAATCACTGACATTCACCCTGATCCTGGGAACCACTGACCCTAACCCTGTTCCCGGGAATCACTGACCCTCACCCTGATCCTGAAAATCACTGACACTCACCCTGATCCCCGGAAAATCATTGACCCTCACCCTGATCCCGGGAATCACTGGCCCTCACCCTGATCCCGGGAATCACTGACCCCCGTCCTGTTCCCGGGAATCACTGACCCTTACCCTGATCCCAAAAATCACTGATCCTCACCCTGTTCCCGGGAGTCACTGACCCTCACCCTGATCCCAGGAATCACTGACTCTCACCCTGAGCCCGGGAATCATTGACCCTCAGCCTGATCCCGGTAAACACTGACCTGCACCCTGAATCCGGGAATCACTGACCCTCACCCTGATCCTGGGAATCACTGACCCTCACACTGATCCTGTGAATCACTGACCTGCACCCTGATCCCGGGAATCACTGACCCTCACCCTGATCCCAGGAATCACTGACCGGCAGCCTGACCTCCCGGGATTCACAGACACTCACCCTGTTCCCAGGAATCACTGACGCTCACCTGATTCCGGGAAACACTGACCCTCACCCTGATCCTGGGAATCACTGACCCTCACCATGATCCCGGGAATCACTGACCCTCACACTGACCACCTGGGAATCACTGATCCTCACCCTGATCCCACGGAATCACCGACCCTCACACTGATCCTGGGAAATACTGAGCCTCTCCCTGATCCCAGGAATCACTGACCCTCACTTGATCCCGGGAATCACTGACTCTCTACCTGATCCCAGTAATCACTGGCCCTCAGCCTGATCACGGGAATCACTGACACTCACGCTGATCCCGAAAATCACTGCCCCTCATCCTGATCCCGGGAATCACTGACCCCTCACCCTGATCCCGGGGATCACTGAACCTCACCCTGAACCCGGGAATCACTGACACTAACTCTGATCCCGGGAATCACTGACCCTCACCCTGATACCAGGAATCAATGACCCTCACCCTGATCCCAGGAATCACGGACCCTCAACCTGATCCTGGGAATCACTGACCCTCACCCTGATCCTGTGAATCACTTACCTGCACCCTGATCCCGGGAATCCCTGACCCTCACCAGGATCCCAGTTGCAACACTGACCCTCAACCTGATCCCGGTAAACACTGACCCTCACATTGAACCCGGGAATCACTGACCCTCACCCTGATCCCAGGGATCACTGACCCACAGCCTGACCTTCTGGGATTCACTGACACTCACCCTGTTCCCGGGAATCACTGATGCTCACCTGATTCCGGGAATCACTGACCCTCACCCTGATCCTGGGAATCACTGACCCTCACCCTGATCCCGGGAATCACTGACCCTCACACTGATCACCCGGGAATCACTGAAACTTACCCTGATCCCACGGAATCACCGACCCTCACCCTGATCACAGGAATCACTGACCCTCACTTGATCCCGGGAATCACTGACTCTCACCTTAATCCTAGTAATCACTGACCCTCAGCCTGATCCCGGGAATCACTGACATTGACGCTGGTCCCGAAAATCACTGACCCTCAACCTGATCCCGGGAATCACTGACACCTCACCCTGATCCCGGGAATCACTGAACCTCACCCCGATCCCCCGGGAATCACTGACCCTCACCCTGATACCAGGAATCAATGACCCTCACCCAGATCCCAGGAATCACTGACCCTCACCCTGATCCCGGGAATCACTGACCCTCACCCTGATCCCCCGGGAATCACTGATCCTCAACCTGATCCCCCGGGAATCACTCATCCTCACCCTGATCCCCTGGGAATCACTGACCCTCACCCTGATCCCCTGGGAGTCAAAGACCCTCACCCTGATCCCAGGAATCACTGACCCTCACCCTGATCCCCCGGGAATCACTAACCCTCACCCTGATCCCGAGAATCACTCACCCTCACGCTGATCCCCAGGGAATCACTGACACTCACCCTGATCCTGGGAATCACTGACCCTCACCCTGATCCTGGGAATCACTGACCCTCACCCTGATCCCGGGAATCACTAAACCTCTTTCTGATCCCGGGGGAATCACAGACGCTTACACTGATCCCGGGAATCACTAACCCTCACCCGGATCCCAGTGGAATCACTGATCCTCACCCTGATCCCAGGAATCACTGTCATTCACCCTGATCGCAGGAATCACTGACAATCACCCTGATCCTGGGAATCACAGACCCTCACCCTGATCCCAGGAATCACTGGCCCTCACCCTGATCCCGAAAATCACTGACCCTCACCCTGTTCCCGGGAATCACTGACCCTCACCGTGATCCGGCGGAAATCACTGACCCTCATCCTGATCTCAGGAATCACTGACCCTCACCCTGATCCAGGGAATCACTGACCCTCAGCCTGATCCCGGGAATCACTGCCACTCACGCTGATCCCGAAAATCACTGACCCTCACCCTGATCCTGGGAAACACTTACCCCTCACCCTGATCCCAGGAATCACTGAACCTCACTCCGATCCCCCAGGAATCACTGACCCTCACCCTGACCCCGGCAATCGCTGACCCTCACCCTGATCCCGGGGATCACTGACCCTCACCCTGATCTCAGGAATCACTGACCCTCACCCTGATCCTGGGAGAATCACTGACCCTCACGCTGATCCCAGGAATCACTGACCCCTCACCCGGATCCCGGGGGAATCACTGATCCACACTCTGATCCCAGGAATCACTGACCCTCACCCTGATCCCAGGAATCACTGACCCTCAGCCTGATCCCAGGAATCACTGACACTCACGCTGATCCCGAAAATCAGTGATCCACACCCAGATCCCGGGAATCACTGACCCCTCACCTTGATCCCGGGAATCACTGAACCTCACCGCGATCCCCCAGGAATCAATGACCCTCACCCTGAACCCGGTAAATACTGACCTGCACCCTGATCCCGGGAATCACTGACCCTCACCCTGATCCCGGGAATCACTAAACATCTTTCTGATCCCGGGGGACTCACAGACGCTTACACTGATCCCGGGAATCACTAACCCTCACCCGGATCCCAGTGGAATCACTGATCCTCACCCTGATCCCAGGAATCACTGACATTCACCCTGATCGCAGGAATCACTGACAATCACCCTGATCCTGGGAATCACAGACCCTCACCCTGATCCCAGGAATCACTGACCCTCACCCTGATCCCGAAAATCACTGATCCTCACCCTGTTCCTGGGAATCACTGACCCTCACCGTGATCCTGCGGAAATCACTGACCCTCATCCTGATCTCAGGAATCACTGACCCTCACCCTGATCCTGGGAATCACTGACCCTCACCCTAATCCCGGGAATCACTGACCCTCACCCTAATCCCGGGAATCACTGACCCTCACCCTGATCCCGGGAGTCGCTGACCCTCACCCTGATCCCGGGAATCAAAGACCCTCATCCTGATCCCGGGAATCACTGATCCTCACCCTGATCCCCCAGGAATCATTGACCTTGACACTGATCCCGGGAATTACTGACCCTCACCCTGATCCCAGGAATCACTGACCCGCAGCCTGACATCCTGGGATTCACAGACACCCTGTTCCCGGGAATCACTGACGCTCACCTGATTCCGGAAAACACTGACCCTCACCCTGATCCCGGGAATCACTGACCCTCACCCTGATCCGGGGAATCCCTGACCCTCACACTGATCACCCGGGAATCACTGATCCTCACCCTGATCCCATGGAATCACCGACCCTCACCCTGATCCCAGGAATCACTGAGCCTCTCCCTGATCCCAGGAATGACTGACCCTCACTTGATCCCGGGAATCGCTGACCCTCAGCCTGATCCCGGGAATCACTGACCCCTCACCCTGATCCCGGGAATCACTGAACCTCACCCCGATCCCCCGGGAATCACTGACCCTCACCCTGATACCAGTAATCAATGACCCTCACCCTGATCCTTGGAATCACTAACCCTCACCCTGATCCCAGGAATCGCTGACCCTCACCCAGATCCCGAAAATCACTGACCCTCATCATGATCCTGGGAATCACTGACCCTCACCCTGATGCCCCGGGAATCACTGACCCTCACCCTGATCCCCCGGGAATCACTGACCCTCACCCTGATCCTGGGAATCACTGATCCTCACCCTGATCCCCCGGGAGTCAAAGACCCTCACCCTGATCCCAGGAATCACTGAACGTCACGCTGATCCCGGGAATCACTGACCCTCACCCTGATCCCCCGGGAATCACTGACCCTCACCCTGATCCCGGGAATCACTGATCCCCACCCTGATCCTGGGAAACACTGACCCTCACGCTGATCCTGGGAATCACTGACCCTCACCCTGATCCCGAAATCACTGACCCCCACCCTGATCCGCTGGGAATCACTGCCCCTCACCCTGATCTCGGGAATGACTGACTGTCACGCTGATCCTGGGAATCACTGACTGTCACGCTGATCCCGGGAATCACTGACACTCACCCTGATGCCGGGAATCACTGACACTCACCCTGATCCCGGGAATCACTGACATTCACCCTGATCCCAGGAATCACTGACATTCACCCTGATCCCAGGAATCACTGACCGTCACGCTGATCCCAGGAATCACTGACCCTCACCTTGATCCCCCGGGTATCACTGACCCTCACCCTGATCCCCCGGGAATCACTAACCCTCACCGTGATCCCGGGAATCACTGATCCCCACACTGATCCTGAAAATCACTGACCCTCACCCTGATTCCCTGGGAATCACTGCCCCTCACCTTGATCTCGGGAATCACTGACCGTCACGCGGATCCCGGGAATCACTGACTGTCACGCTGATCCTGGGAATCACTGAACCTCACCCCGAGCCCCCAGGAATCACAGACCCTCACCCTGATACCAGGAATCAATGACCCTCACCCTGATCCCAGGAATCACTGACCCTCACCCTGATCCCGAAAATCACTGACCCTCACCCTAATCCCAGGAATCACTGACCCTCACATTGATCCCAAGAATCACTGACCTGCACGCTGATCCTGGGAATCACTGACCCTCAACCTGATCCTAGGAATCATTGACCCTCTCCCTGATCCAGGGAATCACTGATCCCAGGGGAATCCCTGACCCTCACACTGATCCCAGGGGAATCCCTGACCCTCACACTGATCCCGGGGGAATCACTGACCCTCACACTGATTCCAGGAATCACTGACCCTCACCCTGATGCCGGTAAATACCGACCCTCACCCTGATCCCGGGAATCACTGACCCTCACCCTGATCCCGGGAATCACTGACGCTCACCCTGATCCTGGGAATAACTGACCCTCACCCTGATCCCGGGAATCACTAAACCTCTTTCTGATCCTGGCGGAATCACAGTCCCTTACACTGATCCCGGGAATCCCTGACACTCACCCGGATCCCAGTGGAATCACTGATCCTCACCCTGATCCCAGGAAACACTGACCCTCACCCTGATCGCAGGAATCACTGACAATCACCCTGATCCTGGGAATCACAGACCCTGACCCTGATCCCAGGAATCACTGACCCTCACCCTGATCCCGAAAATCACTGACCCTCACCCTGATCCCGGGAATCACTGACCCTCACCCTGATCCCCTGGGAATCACTGACATTCACCCTGATCCTGGGAACCACTGACCCTAACCCTGTTCCCGGGAATCACTGACCCTCACCCTGATCCTGAAAATCACTGACACTCACCCTGATCCCCGGAAAATCATTGACCCTCACCCTGATCCCGGGAATCACTGGCCCTCTCACCCTGATCCCGGGAATCACTGACCCCCGCCCTGTTCCCGGGAATCACTGACCCTTACCCTGATCCCAAAAATCACTGATCCTCACCCTGTTCCCGGGAGTCACTGACCCTCACCCTGATCCCAGGAATCACTGACTCTCACCCTGAGCCCGGGAATCATTGACCCTCAGCCTGATCCCGGTAAACACTGACCTGCACCCTGAATCCGGGAATCACTGACCCTCACCCTGATCCTGGGAATCACTGACCCTCACACTGATCCTGTGAATCACTGACCTGCACCCTGATCCCGGGAATCACTGACCCTCACCCTGATCCCAGGAATCACTGACCGGCAGCCTGACCTCCCGGGATTCACAGACACTCACCCTGTTCCCAGGAATCACTGACGCTCACCTGATTCCGGGAAACACTGACCCTCACCCTGATCCTGGGAATCACTGACCCTCACCATGATCCCGGGAATCACTGACCCTCACACTGACCACCTGGGAATCACTGATCCTCACCCTGATCCCACGGAATCACCGACCCTCACACTGATCCTGGGAAATACTGAGCCTCTCCCTGATCCCAGGAATCACTGACCCTCACTTGATCCCGGGAATCACTGACTCTCTACCTGATCCCAGTAATCACTGGCCCTCAGCCTGATCACGGGAATCACTGACACTCACGCTGATCCCGAAAATCACTGCCCCTCATCCTGATCCCGGGAATCACTGACCCCTCACCCTGATCCCGGGGATCACTGAACCTCACCCTGAACCCGGGAATCACTGACACTAACTCTGATCCCGGGAATCACTGACCCTCACCCTGATACCAGGAATCAATGACCCTCACCCTGATCCCAGGAATCACGGACCCTCAACCTGATCCTGGGAATCACTGACCCTCACCCTGATCCTGTGAATCACTTACCTGCACCCTGATCCCGGGAATCCCTGACCCTCACCAGGATCCCAGTTGCAACACTGACCCTCAACCTGATCCCGGTAAACACTGACCCTCACATTGAACCCGGGAATCACTGACCCTCACCCTGATCCCAGGGATCACTGACCCACAGCCTGACCTTCTGGGATTCACTGACACTCACCCTGTTCCCGGGAATCACTGATGCTCACCTGATTCCGGGAATCACTGACCCTCACCCTGATCCTGGGAATCACTGACCCTCACCCTGATCCCGGGAATCACTGACCCTCACACTGATCACCCGGGAATCACTGAAACTTACCCTGATCCCACGGAATCACCGACCCTCACCCTGATCACAGGAATCACTGACCCTCACTTGATCCCGGGAATCACTGACTCTCACCTTAATCCTAGTAATCACTGACCCTCAGCCTGATCCCGGGAATCACTGACATTGACGCTGGTCCCGAAAATCACTGACCCTCAACCTGATCCCGGGAATCACTGACACCTCACCCTGATCCCGGGAATCACTGAACCTCACCCCGATCCCCCGGGAATCACTGACCCTCACCCTGATACCAGGAATCAATGACCCTCACCCAGATCCCAGGAATCACTGACCCTCACCCTGATCCCGGGAATCACTGACCCTCACCCTGATCCCCCGGGAATCACTGATCCTCAACCTGATCCCCCGGGAATCACTCATCCTCACCCTGATCCCCTGGGAATCACTGACCCTCACCCTGATCCCCTGGGAGTCAAAGACCCTCACCCTGATCCCAGGAATCACTGACCCTCACCCTGATCCCCCGGGAATCACTGATCCTCAACCTGATCCCCCGGGAATCACTGATCCTCAACCTGATCCCCCGGGAATCACTCATCCTCACCCTGATCCCCCGGGAATCACTAACCCTCACCCTGATCCCGAGAATCACTCACCCTCACGCTGATCCCCAGGGAATCACTGACCCTCACCCTGATCCTGGGAATCACTGACCCTCACCCTGATCCCGGGAATCACTAAACCTCTTTCTGATCCCGGGGGAATCACAGACGCTTACACTGATCCCGGGAATCACTAACCCTCACCCGGATCCCAGTGGAATCACTGATCCTCACCCTGATCCCAGGAATCACTGTCATTCACCCTGATCGCAGGAATCACTGACAATCACCCTGATCCTGGGAATCACAGACCCTCACCCTGATCCCAGGAATCACTGGCCCTCACCCTGATCCCGAAAATCATTGACCCTCACCCTGTTCCCGGGAATCACTGACCCTCACCGTGATCCGGCGGAAATCACTGACCCTCATCCTGATCTCAGGAATCACTGACCCTCACCCTGATCCAGGGAATCACTGACCCTCAGCCTGATCCCGGGAATCACTGACACTCACGCTGATCCCGAAAATCACTGACCCTCACCCTGATCCTGGGAAACACTTACCCCTCACCCTGATCCCAGGAATCACTGAACCTCACTCCGATCCCCCAGGAATCACTGACCCTCACCCTGACCCCGGCAATCGCTGACACTCACCCTGATCCCGGGAATCACTGACCCTCACCCTGATCTCAGGAATCACTGACCCTCACCCTGATCCTGGGAGAATCACTGACCCTCACGCTGATCCCAGGAATCACTGACCCCTCACCCGGATCCCGGGGGAATCACTGATCCACACTCTGATCCCAGGAATCACTGACCCTCACCCTGATCCCAGGAATCACTGACCCTCAGCCTGATCCCAGGAATCACTGACACTCACGCTGATCCCGAAAATCAGTGATCCACACCCAGATCCCGGGAATCACTGACCCCTCACCTTGATCCCGGGAATCACTGAACCTCACCGCGATCCCCCAGGAATCAATGACCCTCACCCTGAACCCGGTAAATACTGACCTGCACCCTGATCCCGGGAATCACTGACCCTCACCCTGATCCCGGGAATCACTAAACATCTTTCTGATCCCGGGGGACTCACAGACACTTACACTGATCCCGGGAATCACTAACCCTCACCCGGATCCCAGTGGAATCACTGATCCTCACCCTGATCCCAGGAATCACTGACATTCACCCTGATCGCAGGAATCACTGACAATCACCCTGATCCTGGGAATCACAGACCCTCACCCTGATCCCAGGAATCACTGACCCTCACCCTGATCCCGAAAATCACTGATCCTCACCCTGTTCCTGGGAATCACTGACCCTCACCGTGATCCTGCGGAAATCACTGACCCTCATCCTGATCTCAGGAATCACTGACCCTCACCCTGATCCTGGGAATCACTGACCCTCACCCTAATCCCGGGAATCACTGACCCTCACCCTAATCCCGGGAATCACTGACCCTCACCCTGATCCCGGGAGTCGCTGACCCTCACCCTGATCCCGGGAATCAAAGACCCTCATCCTGATCCCGGGAATCACTGATCCTCACCCTGATCCCCCAGGAATCATTGACCTTGACACTGATCCCGGGAATTACTGACCCTCACGCTGTTCCCAGGACTCACTGACCATCAGCCTGATCCCGGGAATCACTGACCCTCACCCTGATCCTGGGAATCACTGACCCCTCACCCTGATCCCGGGAATCACTGACCCCTCACCCTGATCCCAGGAATCACTGAACCTATCCCGATCCCCCAGGAATCACCGACCCTCACCCTGATCCTGGGAATCACTGACCTTCACCCTGATCCCGAAAATCACTGACCCTCACCCTAATGCCGGGAATCACTGACCCTCACCCTGATCCCGGGAATCACTGACCTGCACGCTGATCTCAGGAATCACTGACCCTCACCCTGATCCCGGTAAACACTGACTGCACCCTGATCCCGGGAATCACTGACCCTCACCCTGATCCTGGGAATCACTGACCCTCACACTGATCCTGTGAATCACTGACCTGCACCCTTATCCCGGGAATCTCTGACACTCACCCTGATCCCAGGAAACACTGAACCTCACCCTGATCCCGGAAATCACTGACCCTCAACCTGATCCTGGTAAACACTGACCCTCACCTTGAACCCGGGAATCACTGATCCTCACCCTGATCCCACGGAATCCCCGACCCTCACCCTGATCCTGGGAATCACTGAGCGTCTCCCTGATCCCAGGAATCACTGAGCCTCTCCCTGATCCCAGGAATCACTGACCCTCACTTGATCCCGGGAATCACTGACCCTCACTTGATCCCGGTAATCATTCACCCTCACGCTGATTCCCAGGGAATCACTGATCCCCACTCTGATCCCGGGAATCACTGACCGTCACGCTGATCCTGGGAATCACTGACCCTCACTTTGATCTCGAGAATCACTGACCGTCACACTGATCCCGGGAATCACTGACACTCACCCTGATCCCAGGAATCACTGGCCTTCACCCTGATCCCCAGGGAATCACTGATCCTCACCCTGAACCCGGCAATCGCTGACCCTAACCCTGATCCTGGGGGAATCACTGACCCTCACGCTGATCCCGGGAATCACTGACCCCTCACCCGGATCCTGGGGGAATCACTGATCCACACCCTGATCCCAAGAATCACTGACCCTCACCCTGATCCATGGAATCACTGACCCTCAGTCTGATCCCGGGAATCACTGACCGTCACCATGACCCCAGCAATTGCTGACCCTCACCCTGATCCTGGGAATCACTGACCCTCACCCTGATCTCAGGAATCAATGACCCTCACCCTGATCCTGGGAGAATCACTGACCCTCATGCTGATCCCAGGAATCACTGGCCCCTCACCCGGATCCCGGGGGAATCACTGATCCACACCCTGATCCCAGGAATCACTGACCCTCACCTTGATCCCGGGAATCACTGAACCTCACCGTGATACCCCAGGAATCACTGACCCTCACCCTGACCCCGGCAATCGCTGACCCTCACCCTGATCCCTGGAATCACTGACCCTCACCCTGATCCCGGGAATCACTGACCCTCACCCTGATCTCAGGAATCACTGACACTCACCCTGATCCTGGGAGAATCACTGTCCCTCACTCTGATCCCGGGAATCACCCCTCACCCGGATCCCGGGGGAATCACTGATCCACACCCTGATCCCAGGAATCACTGACCCTCACCCTGGTCCCAGGAATCACTGACCCTCAGCCTGATCCCGGGAATCACTGACCCCTCACCTTGATCCCGGGAATCACTGAACCTCACCCCGATCCCCCAGGAATCACTGACCCTCACGCTGATCCTGGGAATCACTGACCCTCACCCTGATCCACAAAATCACTGACCCTCACCCTAATCCCAGGAATCACTGACCCTCACGCTGATCCCGGGAATCACCGACCTGCACGCTGATCCCGGAAATCACTGACCCTCACCCTGATCCCGGGAATCACTGACCCTCAACCTGATCCCAGGAATCACTGACCCTCACCCTGTTCCCCAGTGAATCACTGACCCGCAGGCTGATCCCTGGATTCACTGACCCTCATGCTGATCCCGGCAATCACTGACCCTCACTCTGGTCCCCCGTTAATCAATGACCCTCAACCTGATCCCGGGAATCACTGACCCTCAGTCTGATCCCGGGAATCACTGACCCTCACCCTGATCCTGGGAATCACTGACCCTCACCCTGATCTCAGGAATCAGTGACCCTCACCCTGATCCTGGGAGAATCACTGACCCTCATGCTGATCCCAGGAATCACTGACCCCTCACCCGGATCCCGGGAGAATCACTGATCCACACCCTGATCCCAGGAATCACTGACCCTCACCTTGATCCCGGGAATCACTGAACCTCACCGTGATCCCCCAGGAATCACTGACCCTCACCCTGACCCCGGCAATCGCTGACCCTCACCCTGATCCCTGGAATCACTGACCCTCACCCTGATCCCGGGAATCACTGACCCTCACCCTGATCTCAGGAATCACTGACACTCACCCTGATCCTGGGAGAATCACTGTCCCTCACTCTGATCCCGGGAATCACCCCTCACCCGGATCCCGGGGGAATCACTGACCCTCACCCTGATCCCGGGAATCACTGACCCTCACCCTGATCTCAGGAATCACTGACACTCACCCTGATCCTGGGAGAATCACTGTCCCTCACTCTGATCCCGGGAATCACCCCTCACCCGGATCCCGGGGGAATCACTGATCCACACCCTGATCCCAGGAATCACTGACCCTCACCCTGATCCCAGGAATCACTGACCCTCACCCTGATCTCGGGAATCACTGACCCGCAGGCTGATCCTGCGAATCACTGACCCTCACCCTTATCCCAAAAATCACTGATCCTCACCCTGATCCCGGTAATCACTGACCCGCACCCTGATCCCGGGAATCACTGACCCTCACCCTGATCCCCCGGGAATCACTGACCCTCACGCTGATCCCGGGAATCACTGACCCTCACCCTCATCCCGGGGGAATCACTGACCCTCAACCTGATACCGGGGCAATCACTGACCCTCATCCTGATCCCGGGAATCACTGAACCTCACCCTGATCCTGGGAATCACTGACCTTCACATTGATCCCGGGAATTACTGACCCCTCACACTGATCCCGGGAATCACTGACCCTCACGCTGATCCGGGGAAACACTGACCCCTTACCCTGATCCCGGGAATCGCTGACCTGCACCCTGATCCCGGGAATCACTGATCCTCACCTTGATCCTCCGGGAATCACTGACTCTCACCCTGATCTCGGGAATCACTGACCCTCACCCTGATCTCGGGAATCACTGACCCTCACCCTGATCCCGGGAATCACTGACCCTCACCCCGATCCCCCGGGAATCACTGACCCTCACCCTGATACCAGGAATCAATGACCCTCACCCTGATCCCAGGAATCACTGACCCTCACCCAGATCCTGAAAATCACTGATCCTGGGAATCCCTGACCCTCACCCTGATTCCCCGGGAATCACTGACACTCACCCTGACCCCGGGAATCACTGACACTCACCCTGACCCCGGGAATCTCTGACCCTCACCCTGATTCCCCGGGAATCACTGACACTCACCCTGACCCCGGGAATCACTGAGCCTCATCCTGACCCCGGGAATCACTGACCCTGATCCCCCAGGAATCACTGACCCTCACCCTGATCTCGGGAATCACTGAACCTCACCCTGATCCCCGGAATCACTGACCTTCACCTTGATCCCGGGGGAATCACTGACCCTCACCCTGATCCCGGGGGAATCACTGACCCTCACCCTGATCCCGGGGGAATCACTGACCTTCACCCTGATCTTGGGATTCACTGAACCTCACCCTGATCCTGGGGATCACTGACCTTCACCCTGATCCCGGGAATCACTGACCCTCACCCTGATCTCGGGAATCACTGATCCTCACCCTGATCCTGGGAATCACTGACCTTCACGTTGATCCCAGGAATTACTGACGCCTCATCCTGATCCCGGGAATCACTGACCCTCACCCTGATCTTGGGAATCACTGACACTCATGCTAATCCTGGCAATCACTGACCCTCACGCTGATCCCGGGAATCACTGACACTCACGCTGATCCCAGGAATCATTGACCCTCACGCTGATCTGGGAATCACTGAACCTCTCCCTGATCTCGGGAATCACTGACCCTCACCCTGATCCCGGGAATCACTGACACTCACGCTGATCCTGGGAATCACTGACCTTCACGCTGATCCCGGGAATCACTGACCCTCACGCTGATCCCAGGAATCACTGAACTTCACCCTGATCCCGGGAATCACTGACCCTCACGCTGCTCCTGGGAATCACTGACCCTCACCCTGATCCTGGGGGAATCACTGACCCTCACCCTGATCCTGGGGGAATCACTGACCCTCACCCTGATCCTGGGGGAATCACTGACCCACACCCCGAGCTCGGGAATCACTGACCCTCACCCTGTTCCCAGGAATCACTGACCCTTTACACTAATCCTGGGAATCACTGAACTGCACCCTGATCGTGGGAATCACTTACCCTCACCCTAATCCCGAAAATCACTGACCCTCATCCTGTTCCCGGGGGAATCACTGACACTCACACTGATCCTGGAAATCACTGACCCTCACCCTGATTCCGGGAATCACTGACCCCTTACCCTCATCCCAGGAATCATGGACCCTCACCGTGATCCCGGAAATCACTGACCCTCACCCTGATCATGTAAATCACTGATCCTCACCCTGATCCCAGGAATCCCTGACCCTCACCCTGACCCCGGGAAGCACTGACCCTCACGCAGATCCCCGGGTATCAATGACCCTAACGCTGATGCCGGGAATCACTGACCCCTCATCCTGAACCCAGGAATCACTGACCATCACGCTGATCCCGGGAATCACTGACCCTCACCCTGATCCCCCGGGAATCTCTGACTCTCAAACTGATCCCCCGGGATTCACTGACCCTCACCCTGATCCCGGGGGAATCACTGACCCTCACCCTGATCCTGGGGCAATCACTAACCCTCACCCTAATCTCGGGAATCACTGACCCTCACGCTGCTCCTGGGAATCACTGACCCTCACCCTGATCCTCCGGGAATCACTGACCCTCACCCTGATCCTAGGAATCGCTGACCTGCACCCTGATCCTGGGAATCACTGATCCTCACCCTGATCCTCCGGGAATCACTGACCCTCACCCTGATCCTAGGAATCGCTGACCTGCACCCTGATCCTGGGAATCACTGATCCTCACCCTGATCCTCCGGGAATCACTGACCCTCACCCTTATCCCAAAAATCACTGATCCTCACCCTGATCTCGGTAATCACTGACCCTCACCCTGATCCCCCGGGAATCACTGACCCTCACGCTGATCCCAGGAATCACTGACCCTCACCCTCATCCCGGGGGAATCACTGACCCTCACCCTGATCCCGGGGCAATCACTGACCCTCATCCTGATCTCAGGAATCACTGAACCTCACCCTGATCCTGGGAATCACTGACCTTCACGTTGATCCCGGGAATTACTGACCCCTCACCCTGATCCCGGGAATCACTGACCCTCACGCTGATCCGGGGAAACACTGACCCCTCACCCTGTTCGCGGGAATCACTGACCCTCACCCTGATCCCAGGAATCACTGACCTTCACCCTGATCCCAGGAATCACTGACCCTCACCCTGATCCCGGGAATCACTGATACTCACCCTGATCCCGGGAATCACTGACCCTCACGCTGATCCTGGGAATCACCGACCTGCACGCTGATCCCGGAAATCACTGACCCTCACCCTGATCCCGGGAATCACTGACCCTCAACCTGATCCCAGGAATCACTGACCCTCACCCTGATCCCGGCAATCACTGACCCTCACTCTGGTCCCCCGTTAATCAATGACCCTCAACCTGATCCCGGGAATCACTGACCCTCAGTCTGATCCCGGGAATCACTGACCGTCACCATGACCCCAGCAATCGCTGACCCTCACCCTGATCCTGGGAATCACTGACCCTCACCCTGATCTCAGGAATCAGTGACCCTCACCCTGATCCTGGGAGAATCACTGACCCTCATGCTGATCCCAGGAATCACTGACCCCTCACCCGGATCCCGGGAGAATCACTGATCCACACCCTGATCCCAGGAATCACTGACCCTCACCTTGATCCCGGGAATCACTGAACCTCACCGTGATCCCCCAGGAATCACTGACCCTCACCCTGACCCCGGCAATCGCTGACCCTCACCCTGATCCCTGGAATCACTGACCCTCACCCTGATCCCGGGAATCACTGACCCTCACCCTGATCTCAGGAATCACTGACACTCACCCTGATCCTGGGAGAATCACTGTCCCTCACTCTGATCCCGGGAATCACCCCTCACCCGGATCCCGGGGGAATCACTGACCCTCACCCTGATCCCGGGAATCACTGACCCTCACCCTGATCTCAGGAATCACTGACACTCACCCTGATCCTGGGAGAATCACTGTCCCTCACTCTGATCCCGGGAATCACCCCTCACCCGGATCCCGGGGGAATCACTGATCCACACCCTGATCCCAGGAATCACTGACCCTCACCCTGATCCCAGGAATCACTGACCCTCAGCCTGATCCCGGGAATCACTGACCCCTCACCTTGATCCCGGGAATCACTGAACCTCACCCCGATCCCCCAGGAATCACTGACCCTCACGCTGAACCTGGGAATCACTGACCCTCACCCTGATCCACAAAATCACTGACCCTCACCCTAATCCCAGGAATCACTGACCCTCACCCTGATCCCGGGAATCACCGACCTGCACGCTGATCCCGGGAATCACTGACCCTCACCCTGATCCTGGGAATCACTGACCCTCAACCTGATCCCAGAAATCACTGACCCTCACCCTGTTCCCCAGTGAATCACTGACCCGCAGGCTTATCCCTGGATTCACTGACACCTCACCCTGCTCCCAGGAATCACTGACCCTCATGCTGATCAAGGCAATCACTGACCCTCACTCTGGTCCCCCGTTAATCAATGACCCTCAACCTGATCCCGGGAATAACTGACCCTCACCCTGATCCCAGGAATCACTAACCCTCACCCTGATCCAGGGAATCACTGACCCTCATCCTGATCCCGGGAATCACTGACCTTCACCCTGATCCCGGGAATCACTGACCCTCACCCTGTTCCTGGGAATCACTGAACTTCACCCTGATCCCCCGGGAATCACTGACCCTCACCCTGATCCCCCGGGAATCACTGACCCTCACCCTGATCCCCCGGGAATCACTGACCCTCACCCTGATCCCAGGAATCCCTGAAACTCACCCCGATCCCCCGGGAATCACGGACCCTCACCCTGATACCAGGAATCAATGACCCTCACCCAGATCCCAGAAATCACTGACCCTCACCCTGATCCCGGGAATCAGTGACCCTCACCCTGATCCCCCGGGAATCACTGATCCTCACCCTGATCCTAGGAATCGCTGACCTGCACCCTGATCCTGGGAATCACTGATCCTCACCCTGATCCTCCGGGAATCACTGACTTGCACCCTCATCCCGGGAATCACTGATCCTCACCCTGATCCTCTGGGAATCACTGACCCTCACCCTTATCCCAAAAATCACTGATCCTCACCCTGATCCCGGTAATCACTGACCCTCACCCTGATCTCGGGAATCACTGACCCGCAGGCTGATCCTGCGAATCACTGACCCTCACCCTTATCCCAAAAATCACTGATCCTCACCCTGATCCCGGTAATCACTGACCCGCACCCTGATCCCGGGAATCACTGACCCTCACCCTCATCCCGGGGGAATCACTGACCCTCAACCTGATACCGGGGCAATCACTGACCCTCATCCTGATCCCGGGAATCACTGAACCTCACCCTGATCCTGGGAATCACTGACCTTCACATTGATCCCGGGAATTACTGACCCCTCACCCTGATCCCGGGAATCACTGACCCTCACGCTGATCCGGGGAAACACTGACCCCTTACCCTGATCCCGGGAATCGCTGACCTGCACCCTGATCCCGGGAATCACTGATCCTCACCTTGATCCTCCGGGAATCACTGACTCTCACCCTGATCTCGGGAATCACTGACCCTCACCCTGATCTCGGGAATCACTGACCCTCACCCTGATCCCGGGAATCACTGACCCTCACCCCGATCCCCCGGGAATCACTGACCCTCACCCTGATACCAGGAATCAATGACCCTCACCCTGATCCCAGGAATCACTGACCCTCACCCAGATCCTGAAAATCACTGATCCTGGGAATCCCTGACCCTCACCCTGATTCCCCGGGAATCACTGACACTCACCCTGACCCCGGGAATCACTGACACTCACCCTGACCCCGGGAATCTCTGACCCTCACCCTGATTCCCCGGGAATCACTGACACTCACCCTGACCCCGGGAATCACTGAGCCTCATCCTGACCCCGGGAATCACTGACCCTGATCCCCCAGGAATCACTGACCCTCACCCTGATCTCGGGAATCACTGAACCTCACCCTGATCCCCGGAATCACTGACCTTCACCTTGATCCCGGGGGAATCACTGACCCTCACCCTGATCCCGGGGGAATCACTGACCCTCACCCTGATCCCGGGGGAATCACTGACCTTCACCCTGATCTTGGGATTCACTGAACCTCACCCTGATCCTGGGGATCACTGACCTTCACCCTGATCCCGGGAATCACTGACCCTCACCCTGATCTCGGGAATCACTGATCCTCACCCTGATCCTGGGAATCACTGACCTTCACGTTGATCCCAGGAATTACTGACGCCTCATCCTGATCCCGGGAATCACTGACCCTCACCCTGATCTTGGGAATCACTGACACTCATGCTAATCCTGGCAATCACTGACCCTCACGCTGATCCCGGGAATCACTGACACTCACGCTGATCCCAGGAATCATTGACCCTCACGCTGATCTGGGAATCACTGAACCTCTCCCTGATCTCGGGAATCACTGACCCTCACCCTGATCCCGGGAATCACTGACACTCACGCTGATCCTGGGAATCACTGACCTTCACGCTGATCCCGGGAATCACTGACCCTCACGCTGATCCCAGGAATCACTGAACTTCACCCTGATCCCGGGAATCACTGACCCTCACGCTGCTCCTGGGAATCACTGACCCTCACCCTGATCCTGGGGGAATCACTGACCCTCACCCTGATCCTGGGGGAATCACTGACCCTCACCCTGATCCTGGGGGAATCACTGACCCACACCCCGAGCTCGGGAATCACTGACCCTCACCCTGTTCCCAGGAATCACTGACCCTTTACACTAATCCTGGGAATCACTGAACTGCACCCTGATCGTGGGAATCACTTACCCTCACCCTAATCCCGAAAATCACTGACCCTCATCCTGTTCCCGGGGGAATCACTGACACTCACACTGATCCTGGAAATCACTGACCCTCACCCTGATTCCGGGAATCACTGACCCCTCACCCTCATCCCAGGAATCATGGACCCTCACCGTGATCCCGGAAATCACTGACCCTCACCCTGATCATGTAAATCACTGATCCTCACCCTGATCCCAGGAATCCCTGACCCTCACCCTGACCCCGGGAAGCACTGACCCTCACGCAGATCCCCGGGTATCAATGACCCTAACGCTGATGCCGGGAATCACTGACCCCTCATCCTGAACCCAGGAATCACTGACCATCACGCTGATCCCGGGAATCACTGACCCTCACCCTGATCCCCCGGGAATCTCTGACTCTCAAACTGATCCCCCGGGATTCACTGACCCTCACCCTGATCCCGGGGGAATCACTGACCCTCACCCTGATCCTGGGGCAATCACTAACCCTCACCCTAATCTCGGGAATCACTGACCCTCACGCTGCTCCTGGGAATCACTGACCCTCACCCTGATCCTCCGGGAATCACTGACCCTCACCCTGATCCTAGGAATCGCTGACCTGCACCCTGATCCTGGGAATCACTGATCCTCACCCTGATCCTCCGGGAATCACTGACCCTCACCCTGATCCTAGGAATCGCTGACCTGCACCCTGATCCTGGGAATCACTGATCCTCACCCTGATCCTCCGGGAATCACTGACCCTCACCCTTATCCCAAAAATCACTGATCCTCACCCTGATCTCGGTAATCACTGACCCTCACCCTGATCCCCCGGGAATCACTGACCCTCACGCTGATCCCAGGAATCACTGACCCTCACCCTCATCCCGGGGGAATCACTGACCCTCACCCTGATCCCGGGGCAATCACTGACCCTCATCCTGATCTCAGGAATCACTGAACCTCACCCTGATCCTGGGAATCACTGACCTTCACGTTGATCCCGGGAATTACTGACCCCTCACCCTGATCCCGGGAATCACTGACCCTCACGCTGATCCGGGGAAACACTGACCCCTCACCCTGTTCCCGGGAATCACTGACCCTCACCCTGATCCCAGGAATCACTGACCTTCACCCTGATCCCAGGAATCACTGACCCTCACCCTGATCCCGGGAATCACTGATACTCACCCTGATCCCGGGAATCACTGACCCTCACGCTGATCCTGGGAATCACCGACCTGCACGCTGATCCCGGAAATCACTGACCCTCACCCTGATCCCGGGAATCACTGACCCTCAACCTGATCCCAGGAATCACTGACCCTCACCCTGATCCCGGCAATCACTGACCCTCACTCTGGTCCCCCGTTAATCAATGACCCTCAACCTGATCCCGGGAATCACTGACCCTCAGTCTGATCCCGGGAATCACTGACCGTCACCATGACCCCAGCAATCGCTGACCCTCACCCTGATCCTGGGAATCACTGACCCTCACCCTGATCTCAGGAATCAGTGACCCTCACCCTGATCCTGGGAGAATCACTGACCCTCATGCTGATCCCAGGAATCACTGACCCCTCACCCGGATCCCGGGAGAATCACTGATCCACACCCTGATCCCAGGAATCACTGACCCTCACCTTGATCCCGGGAATCACTGAACCTCACCGTGATCCCCCAGGAATCACTGACCCTCACCCTGACCCCGGCAATCGCTGACCCTCACCCTGATCCCTGGAATCACTGACCCTCACCCTGATCCCGGGAATCACTGACCCTCACCCTGATCTCAGGAATCACTGACACTCACCCTGATCCTGGGAGAATCACTGTCCCTCACTCTGATCCCGGGAATCACCCCTCACCCGGATCCCGGGGGAATCACTGACCCTCACCCTGATCCCGGGAATCACTGACCCTCACCCTGATCTCAGGAATCACTGACACTCACCCTGATCCTGGGAGAATCACTGTCCCTCACTCTGATCCCGGGAATCACCCCTCACCCGGATCCCGGGGGAATCACTGATCCACACCCTGATCCCAGGAATCACTGACCCTCACCCTGATCCCAGGAATCACTGACCCTCAGCCTGATCCCGGGAATCACTGACCCCTCACCTTGATCCCGGGAATCACTGAACCTCACCCCGATCCCCCAGGAATCACTGACCCTCACGCTGAACCTGGGAATCACTGACCCTCACCCTGATCCACAAAATCACTGACCCTCACCCTAATCCCAGGAATCACTGACCCTCACCCTGATCCCGGGAATCACCGACCTGCACGCTGATCCCGGGAATCACTGACCCTCACCCTGATCCTGGGAATCACTGACCCTCAACCTGATCCCAGAAATCACTGACCCTCACCCTGTTCCCCAGTGAATCACTGACCCGCAGGCTTATCCCTGGATTCACTGACACCTCACCCTGCTCCCAGGAATCACTGACCCTCATGCTGATCAAGGCAATCACTGACCCTCACTCTGGTCCCCCGTTAATCAATGACCCTCAACCTGATCCCGGGAATAACTGACCCTCACCCTGATCCCAGGAATCACTAACCCTCACCCTGATCCAGGGAATCACTGACCCTCATCCTGATCCCGGGAATCACTGACCTTCACCCTGATCCCGGGAATCACTGACCCTCACCCTGTTCCTGGGAATCACTGAACTTCACCCTGATCCCCCGGGAATCACTGACCCTCACCCTGATCCCCCGGGAATCACTGACCCTCACCCTGATCCCCCGGGAATCACTGACCCTCACCCTGATCCCAGGAATCCCTGAAACTCACCCCGATCCCCCGGGAATCACGGACCCTCACCCTGATACCAGGAATCAATGACCCTCACCCAGATCCCAGAAATCACTGACCCTCACCCTGATCCCGGGAATCAGTGACCCTCACCCTGATCCCCCGGGAATCACTGATCCTCACCCTGATCCTAGGAATCGCTGACCTGCACCCTGATCCTGGGAATCACTGATCCTCACCCTGATCCTCCGGGAATCACTGACTTGCACCCTCATCCCGGGAATCACTGATCCTCACCCTGATCCTCTGGGAATCACTGACCCTCACCCTTATCCCAAAAATCACTGATCCTCACCCTGATCCCGGTAATCACTGACCCTCACCCTGATCTCGGGAATCACTGACCCGCAGGCTGATCCTGCGAATCACTGACCCTCACCCTTATCCCAAAAATCACTGATCCTCACCCTGATCCCGGTAATCACTGACCCGCACCCTGATCCCGGGAATCACTGACCCTCACCCTGATCCCCCGGGAATCACTGACCCTCACGCTGATCCCGGGAATCACTGACCCTCACCCTCATCCCGGGGGAATCACTGACCCTCAACCTGATACCGGGGCAATCACTGACCCTCATCCTGATCCCGGGAATCACTGAACCTCACCCTGATCCTGGGAATCACTGACCTTCACATTGATCCCGGGAATTACTGACCCCTCACCCTGATCCCGGGAATCACTGACCCTCACGCTGATCCGGGGAAACACTGACCCCTTACCCTGATCCCGGGAATCGCTGACCTGCACCCTGATCCCGGGAATCACTGATCCTCACCTTGATCCTCCGGGAATCACTGACTCTCACCCTGATCTCGGGAATCACTGACCCTCACCCTGATCTCGGGAATCACTGACCCTCACCCTGATCCCGGGAATCACTGACCCTCACCCCGATCCCCCGGGAATCACTGACCCTCACCCTGATACCAGGAATCAATGACCCTCACCCTGATCCCAGGAATCACTGACCCTCACCCAGATCCTGAAAATCACTGATCCTGGGAATCCCTGACCCTCACCCTGATTCCCCGGGAATCACTGACACTCACCCTGACCCCGGGAATCACTGACACTCACCCTGACCCCGGGAATCTCTGACCCTCACCCTGATTCCCCGGGAATCACTGACACTCACCCTGACCCCGGGAATCACTGAGCCTCATCCTGACCCCGGGAATCACTGACCCTGATCCCCCAGGAATCACTGACCCTCACCCTGATCTCGGGAATCACTGAACCTCACCCTGATCCCCGGAATCACTGACCTTCACCTTGATCCCGGGGGAATCACTGACCCTCACCCTGATCCCGGGGGAATCACTGACCCTCACCCTGATCCCGGGGGAATCACTGACCTTCACCCTGATCTTGGGATTCACTGAACCTCACCCTGATCCTGGGGATCACTGACCTTCACCCTGATCCCGGGAATCACTGACCCTCACCCTGATCTCGGGAATCACTGATCCTCACCCTGATCCTGGGAATCACTGACCTTCACGTTGATCCCAGGAATTACTGACGCCTCATCCTGATCCCGGGAATCACTGACCCTCACCCTGATCTTGGGAATCACTGACACTCATGCTAATCCTGGCAATCACTGACCCTCACGCTGATCCCGGGAATCACTGACACTCACGCTGATCCCAGGAATCATTGACCCTCACGCTGATCTGGGAATCACTGAACCTCTCCCTGATCTCGGGAATCACTGACCCTCACCCTGATCCCGGGAATCACTGACACTCACGCTGATCCTGGGAATCACTGACCTTCACGCTGATCCCGGGAATCACTGACCCTCACGCTGATCCCAGGAATCACTGAACTTCACCCTGATCCCGGGAATCACTGACCCTCACGCTGCTCCTGGGAATCACTGACCCTCACCCTGATCCTGGGGGAATCACTGACCCTCACCCTGATCCTGGGGGAATCACTGACCCTCACCCTGATCCTGGGGGAATCACTGACCCACACCCCGAGCTCGGGAATCACTGACCCTCACCCTGTTCCCAGGAATCACTGACCCTTTACACTGATCCTGGGAATCACTGAACTGCACCCTGATCGTGGGAATCACTTACCCTCACCCTAATCCCGAAAATCACTGACCCTCATCCTGTTCCCGGGGGAATCACTGACACTCACACTGATCCTGGAAATCACTGACCCTCACCCTGATTCCGGGAATCACTGACCCCTCACCCTCATCCCAGGAATCATGGACCCTCACCGTGATCCCGGAAATCACTGACCCTCACCCTGATCATGTAAATCACTGATCCTCACCCTGATCCCAGGAATCCCTGACCCTCACCCTGACCCCGGGAAGCACTGACCCTCACGCAGATCCCCGGGTATCAATGACCCTAACGCTGATGCCGGGAATCACTGACCCCTCATCCTGAACCCCGGAATCACTGACCATCACGCTGATCCCGGGAATCACTGACCCTCACCCTGATCCCCCGGGAATCTCTGACTCTCAAACTGATCCCCCGGGATTCACTGACCCTCACCCTGATCCCGGGGGAATCACTGACCCTCACCCTGATCCTGGGGCAATCACTAACCCTCACCCTAATCTCGGGAATCACTGACCCTCACGCTGCTCCTGGGAATCACTGACCCTCACCCTGATCCTGAGAATCACTGACCTGCACCCTGATCCCGGGAATCACTGACCCTCACCCTGATCCTCCGGGAATCACTGACCCTCACCCTGATCCTAGGAATCGCTGACCTGCACCCTGATCCTGGGAATCACTGATCCTCACCCTGATCCTCCGGGAATCACTGACCCTCACCCTGATCCTAGGAATCGCTGACCTGCACCCTGATCCTGGGAATCACTGATCCTCACCCTGATCCTCTGGGAATCACTGACCCTCACCCTTATCCCAAAAATCACTGATCCTCACCCTGATCTCGGTAATCACTGACCCTCACCCTGATCTCGGGAATCACTGACCCGCACCCTGATCCCGGGAATCACTGACCCTCACCCTGATCCCCCGGGAATCACTGACCCTCACGCTGATCCCAGGAATCACTGACCCTCACCCTCATCCCGGGGGAATCACTGACCCTCACCCTGATCCCGGGGCAATCACTGACCCTCATCCTGATCTCAGGAATCACTGAACCTCACCCTGATCCTGGGAATCACTGACCTTCACGTTGATCCCGGGAATTACTGACCCCTCACCCTGATCCCGGGAATCACTGACCCTCACGCTGATCCGGGGAAACACTGACCCCTCACCCTGTTCCCGGGAATCACTGACCCTCACCCTGATCCCAGGAATCACTGACCTTCACCCTGATCCCAGGAATCACTGACCCTCACCCTGATCCCGGGAATCACTGATACTCACCCTGATCCCGGGAATCACTGACCCTCACGCTGATCCCAGGAATCACTGACCCTCACACTGATCCCCAGGGAATCACTGATCCTCACCCTGATCCCAGGAATCACTGACCCTCACGCTCATCCCGAGAATCACTGACCCTCACCCTATCCTGGGCATCACTGACCTTCACCCTGATCCCGGGAATCACTGACCCCTCACCCTGGTCCTGGGAATCACTGACACCTCACCCTATTCCAGGAAACACTGATCGTTACCCTGATCCCCCGGGAATCACTGACCCTCACCCTGATCCCCTGGGAATCACTGACCCACACCCTGATCCCCGGGAATCACTGACCCTCACCCTGAACCCCCGGGAATCACTGACCCTCACGCTGATCCCGGGAATCAGTGACCCTCACGCTGATCCCGGGAATCACTGACCCTCACGTTGATCCCGGGAATCACTGACCCTCACCCTGATCCCGGGAATCACTGACCCTCACGCTGAACCCGTGAGTCACTGACCACTCACCCTGATCCCGCCAATCACTGACCCTCACACTGATCCCGGGGATCACTGACCCTCACCCTGATCCCGGAGATCACTGAACCTCACCCTGATCTCGGGAATCACGGACACTCACGCTGATCCTGGCAATCACTGACCCTCACGCTGATCCCAGGAATTACTGAACCTCACCCTGATCTCGGGAATCACTGATCCTCACCCTGATCCCGGGTATCACTGACCCTCACGCTACTCCCGGGAATCACTGACCCTCACCCTGATCCTGGGGGAATCACTGACCCTCACCCTGATCCCAGGAATCACTGACCCTTCACCCTGATCCTGGGAATCACTTACCCTCACTCTAATCCCGAAAATCACTGACCCTCATCCTGATCCCGGGGGAATCACTGACACTCACACTGATCCTGGAAATCACTGACCCGCACCCTGATCCCGGGAATCACTGACCCCTCACCCTCATCCCAGGAATCACGGACCCTCACCCTGATCCCGGAAATCACTGACCCTCACCCTGATCATGTAAATCACTGACCCTCACCCTGATCCCGGGAATCACTGACCCTCACCCTGATCCCCGGAATCACTGACCCTTCACCCTGATCCCGAAAATCACTGACCCTCACCCTGATCCCAAAAATCACTGATCCTCACCCTGATCCCAGGAATGACTAACCCTCATCCTGATCATGGGAATCACTGACCCCCACACTGATCCTGAAAATCCCTGACCCTCACACTGATCCCGCGGGTATCAATGACCCTCACGGTGATCCCGGGAATCACTGACCCTCACGCTGATCCTGGGAATCACTGACCCTCAAGCTTATCCCGGGAATCACTGACCCTCACCCTGATCCCGGGAATCATTGACCCTCACCCTGATCCCGGGGAAATCACTCACCCTCACACTGACCCCGAAAATCACTCACCCTCACCCTGATCCCGGGAATCACTGACCCTCACCCTGATCCCGGGAATCACTGACCCCTCACCCTGATCCCAGAAATCACTGACGCCCATGTTGATCCAGGGAATCACTGACCCTCACCCTGATCCCGGGGGAATCACTGACCCTCACCCTGATCCCGGGAATCACTGACCCTCATGCTGATCCTGGCAGAATCACTGACCCACACCCTGATCCCGCGAATCACTGACCCTCACACTGATCCCGGGAATCACTGACCCTCAGCCTGATCCCGGGAATCACTGACCCTCACCCTGATCCCGGGGGAATCATGACTCTCACCCTGATCCCCTGGGAATCACTGACTCTCACGCTGATCCCGGGAATCACTGACCCTCACCCTGATCCCGGGAATCACTGACCCTCACGCTGAACCCGTGAGTCACTGACCACTCACACTGATCCCGCCAATCACTGACCCTCACACTGATTCCGGGAGTCCCTGACCCTCAGCCTGATCCCGGGAATCACTGACCCTCACCCTGATCCCGGGGGAATCACTGCCCCTCACCCTGATCCCGGGAATCACTGACCCTCACCCTGATCCTGGGAATCACTGACCCTCACCCTGATCCCGGGAATCACTGACCCTCATGCTGATCCCGGGAATCACTGACCCTCTCCCTGATCCTGGGAATCACTGACCCTCACCCTGATCCTGGGGATCACTGACCCTCACCCTGATTCCCTGGGAATCACTGACCCTCTCCCTGATCCCAGGGAATTACTGATCCTCACCCTGATCCTGGGAATCACTGACCCTCACCCTGATCCTGGGGGAATCACTGACCCTCTCGCTGATCTTGGGAATCACTGACCCTCACCCTGATCCTGGGGGAATCACTGACCCTCACCCTGATCCCCCAGGAATCACTGACCCCTCACCCTGATCCCCCAGGAATCACTGACCCCTCACCCTGATCCCCCAGGAATCACTGACCCCTCACCCTGATCCCCCAGGAATCACTGACCCCTCACCCTGATCCTGGGAATCACCGATCCTCACCCTGAACCCCCGGGAATCACTGACCCTCACCCTGATCCCGGAACTCACTGACCCTCACCCTGAACCCCCGGGAATCACAGACCCTCACGCTGATCCCGGGAATCACTGACCCTCACCCTGATCCTGGGAACCACTGACCCTCACCCTGATCCCAAAAATCACTGATCCTCACCCTGATCCCGGGAATCACTGACCCTCACCCTGATCCCGAAAATCACTGACCCTCACCCTGATCCCAAAAATCACTGATCCTCACCCTGATCCCAGGAATGACTAACCCTCATCCTGATCATGGGAATCACTGACCCCCACACTGATCCTGAAAATCCCTGACCCTCACACTGATCCCGCGGGTATCAATGACCCTCACGGTGATCCCGGGAATCACTGACCCTCACGCTGATCCTGGGAATCACTGACCCTCAAGCTTATCCCGGGAATCACTGACCCTCACCCTGATCCCGGGAATCATTGACCCTCACCCTGATCCCGGGGAAATCACTCACCCTCACACTGACCCCGAAAATCACTCACCCTCACCCTGATCCCGGGAATCACTGACCCTCACCCTGATCCCGGGAATCACTGACCCCTCACCCTGATCCCAGAAATCACTGACGCCCATGTTGATCCAGGGAATCACTGACCCTCACCCTGATCCCGGGGGAATCACTGACCCTCACCCTGATCCCGGGAATCACTGACCCTCATGCTGATCCTGGCAGAATCACTGACCCACACCCTGATCCCGCGAATCACTGACCCTCACACTGATCCCGGGAATCACTGACCCTCAGCCTGATCCCGGGAATCACTGACCCTCACCCTGATCCCGGGGGAATCACTGACTCTCACCCTGATCCCCTGGGAATCACTGACTCTCACGCTGATCCCGGGAATCACTGACCCTCACCCTGATCCCGGGAATCACTGACCCTCACGCTGAACCCGTGAGTCACTGACCACTCACACTGATCCCGCCAATCACTGACCCTCACACTGATTCCGGGAGTCCCTGACCCTCAGCCTGATCCCGGGAATCACTGACCCTCACCCTGATCCCGGGGGAATCACTGCCCCTCACCCTGATCCTGGGAATCACTGACCCTCACCCTGATCCTGGGAATCACTGACCCTCACCCTGATCCCGGGAATCACTGACCCTCATGCTGATCTCGGGAATCACTGACCCTCTCCCTGATCCTGGGAATCACTGACCCTCACCCTGATCCTGGGGATCACTGACCCTCACCCTGATTCCCTGGGAATCACTGACCCTCTCCCTGATCCCAGGGAATTACTGATCCTCACCCTGATCCTGGGAATCACTGACCCTCACCCTGATCCTCCAGGAATCACTGACCCTCTCGCTGATCTTGGGAATCACTGACCCTCACCCTGATCCTGGGGGAATCACTGACCCTCACCCTGATCCCCCAGGAATCACTGACCCCTCACCCTGATCCCCCAGGAATCACTGACCCCTCACCCTGATCCCCCAGGAATCACTGACCCCTCACCCTGATCCCCCAGGAATCACTGACCCCTCACCCTGATCCTGGGAATCACCGATCCTCACCCTGAACCCCCGGGAATCACTGACCCTCACCCTGATCCCGGAACTCACTGACCCTCACCCTGAACCCCCGGGAATCACAGACCCTCACGCTGATCCCGGGAATCACTGACCCTCACCCTGATCCTGGGAACCACTGACCCTCACCCTGATCCCAAAAATCACTGATCCTCACCCTGATCCTGGTAATCACTGACCCTCACCCTGATCCCGGGAATCACTGACCCTCACCCTGATCCCGGGAATCACTGATCCTCACCCTGATCCCGGTAATCACTGACCCTCACCCTGATCCCCCGGGAATCACTGAACCTCACACTGATCCCGGGAATCACTGACCCTCACCCTGATCCCCCGGGAATCACTGAACCTCACACTGATCCCGGGAATCACTGACCCTCACTCTGATCCCGGGAATCACTGACCCTAACGCTAATCCCGGGAATCACTGACCCTCACGTTCATCCCGGGAATCGCTGACATTGTGGACCAGAGCAAGCCGATGGAGGGGGGATATCAGCCAGGGTTCCAGCTGTTGATCACTGTTTTGTGCTGAGAATTGATTGTTGCGCTCTTGGTGATGAGCTGAGATTGACTGCGTCACTTCCACATGATCAGTTCTTCCTGCTGCTCATTCCTGACTCTTTCTCAGCCTTCAGGCTGACCGGGATATGGACACTGACCCCATCTCCTTCCCTTTCAGAGCCGAATCTCCCTGTCTGTCCGCTGTCTCAGAACCATCCACCAGCTCTCTCCTCAGCATCGAGGAGCAGTATGAGGATTATGGAGAAGCGGATGAGGCTGACTTCATTCCCAGCAGCCCCTTTCCTGATGATGAAAGCAGAACCAATGGTTTCTCGGACCTGGGATCGTCCGTCTCCTCCAGGTCAGTGACTGGACTCCCCGAACCTCAGTGACACACGGGGTGGGGGGTGGGGGGTGGGGGGAGACAGTAGGAAGTAAATGAAGGGAGAGGGGTTTGGAGAGTAAAGGTGGAGTGTGTTGTTGGCTATCCAGGAGGAGTGGATCATGCGTCTACGATCATGGATTGTTAATTGGTTGATTTTGTTGCCTCAGTGCTGGTCAGACCCCGAGGAAGATGAGAAGTGTGTTTGGCAGTGAATTCCTGGATGTGTACTGTTCCCAATGCTGCAAGAAAATTAATCTTCTCAATGACTTGGAGGCTCGTCTCAAAAAGCTGAAAGCAAACAGGCAAGTTCAGCAGAGCTGGTGACCATACACTGACCCCGTGGTGTTACAATCCCAGCTGAGTCCAATCCCAGAGTGAAACTTGGCTAGATAGACCCTAACCTTGGAGGCCAGTTACTGAACACATTCACAAGCGTCTGCCACAATACTGTTAACACAAACAATAAAAAGTTTATTAAATGAGAAAAATGAACTATATCACCAAGGCAAAATCTCCTGAGGGATTTCTGAGCATTCACCAGATGCTTTTCTTCAGCTGATATCTCTCCCTGGGACACCCAAAAACCACAATCTAAACTCACTATTACTTCAACTTCAGAGTGAACACAAGTCTCCTAAACTCAGTTCCCCAGTAGGCTCCAGGGATTTCTCGAGTGCTTGGAACCTTCACTCTCTGGTAGACCCAGACTAACTGTCCGTCCTTCTGTCTTTCCCTGTCTGTCCCTGGACCCCTGTCTCTAGGAAGAGCACTGTTTTTAATCAATTGGTTTATTTCTCTAACTTCACTAAACTACTAACCCCTTGGTGACCCATCTCTTCACGTTAGGGATTGTAAAACCTCATTAAAAAGGCACATATATAAACAAATACCTCAAAATGAAACCGGAACCGTGTTCCGCCTTAACACAAAAATACAAATAGAAATTAAACTTAAAGTTATAAATTGTTCCTAACAATGGTGACCCCCCCCCCATGGTGACATACCAACAGGGAGCAGGAGTAGGCCACTCAGCCCCTCAAGCCTGCTCCACCATTCAATAAGATCATGGCTGATCGGAATATAACCTCAACCTCACATTCCCGCCATTCACCCCTGTGATCTCTGACCCCGGACAGCCTGAAGCTAATGTGGCTGGACTCCCAGACCGAGGTCAGGACCTCTGACCGGGGTCAGGACCTCTGACCAGAGGCTGAGGGATTGGTGAATGGAGGAAGCGGGGAGAGGATTAATGAGTTTGACTGTGTGTGCGCGTCACTAACAGGCTTTGATCTCCCTCCTGTTACTCTTCTTTTCCAGCCCTAACAGGAAGATCTCATCAACAGCTTTCGGGAGGTGAGGATTTCTAACTAGATCTGTCAGTGAAAGGTCAGTGATCAAGGGTCAGGGGCTAAATTCAGTGTCGAAAAGGAAGTGGCTGCTGAACCTCCTGAGATAACTTTACCAGAATTGTCCATTTGTGCAGGACCACAAACCTGAATTTCCTCAAAATTTCCATTGTCTGATCTTCCTCCTGTAACCTTCCTACCTGTGACCTTTCTATAGTGTTTCCTTTCTATAGTGTTTCCTTTCTATAGTGTGACCTTCTTAAAGCATGACCTTCCTATAGTGTGACCTTCCTATAGTGTGACCTTCCTATAGTGTGACCTTCCTATAGTGTGACCTTCCTATAGTGTGACCTTCCTATAGTGTGACCTTCCTATAGTGTGACCTTCCTATAGTGTGATCTTCCTATAGTGTGAACTCTCTACAGGGTGGCCTTTCTATAGTGCAATCTTTCCATAGTGTGACCTTTCTATAGCATGACCTTCCTATAGCATGACCTTCCTACAGTGTGACCTTCCTACAGTGTGACCTTCCTACAGTGTGACCTTCCTACAGTGTGACCTTTCCATAGTGTGACCTTTCCATAGTGTGACCTTCCTACAGTGTGACCTTTCCATAGTGTGACCTTTCCATAGTGTGACCTCCCTATAATGTGACCTTTATTTGGTGTGGCCTTCCTATAGTCTGACCCCCCTATAGTGTGACCTTTCTATAATGTAATCTTTATATAGTGTGACCTTCCTGGAGTGTAACATTTTTATAGTATGAATGTTCTGGAGTGTGATCTTTTCATAGTGTGGCCTTCCTATAGTCTGATCTCCCTATAATGTGACCCTTCCATTATATGACTTTCCTATAGTGTGACCTTCCTATAATGTGTCCCCCCTATCGTGTGACCTCCCTCTAGTGTGACCTTCCTATAGTATGATCTTTCCCTAGCATGAACTTCCTATAGTGCGACCTTTCTATAGCATGACCTTCCTATAGTGTGACCTTCCTATAGCGTGACCATTCTATAGTGTGACCTTTCTACAGTGTGACCTTTCTACAGTGTGACCTTCCTATAGCGTGACCGTTCTATAGTGTGAACTTTCTATACTGTGATCTTTCTATAGTGTGACCTTCCTATAGCATGATTTTCTATATCATGACCGTTCTATAGTGCGAATTTTCTACAACATGACCTTCCTATACTGTGACCTCCCCATAGTGTGACCTCCCCATACTGTGATCTTTCTATAGTGTGACCTCCCTATAGTGTGATCTTTCTATAGTGTGATCTTTCTATAGTGTGATCTTCCTATAGCATGACTTTTCTATAGCATGACCGTTCTATAGTGTGACCTTTCTATAGTGTGGCCTTCCTATAGTCTGACCTCCCTATAGCGTGATCTTTCTATAGTATAACCTTTCTATAGCATGACCTTTCTATAGTGTGACCTTCCTATACTGTGATCTTTCTATAGTGTACCATTTCTATAATGTGACCTTTCTATGGCGTTATCTTCCTATAGTGTGACCTTTTGCTTTGCATGACACTAGTGACCAGAAGACCATAAAAAGTAGGAGCAGAAGTAGGTCATTCAGCCCATCAAATCTGCTCCTCCATTCAATGAGATCATGGCTGATCTGATAATCCTCAACTCCACTTTCCTGCCTTTTCCCCATAACTCTTGATTCCCTTACTGATTAAAAATCTGTCTATCTCAGCCTTGAATATACTTAATGACCCAGCCTCTACAGCCCTCTGCGGTAAAGAATTCCACAGATTCACTACCCTCTGAGAGAAGAAATGTCTCATCCATCTTAAATGGGTGGCCCCTTACTCTGAGATTATACCCTCTGGTCCTAGACTCTCCCACATGGGGAAACAACCTCTCAACATCTGCCCTGTCAAGGCCCCTAAGAATCTTATATGTTTCAATAAGGTCGCCTCTTATTCTTCTAAACTCCAGTAAGTACAGATCCAACCTACTCAACCTCTCCTCATAAGAAAATCCCTCCATCCCCGGGATCAACCTAGTGAACCTTCTCTGGACTGTCTCCAATGCCAGTATATCTTTCCTTAGATAAAGGGACCAAAACTGTTCACAGTATTCTAGGTGTAGTCTGACTAGTGCTTTGTATAGTTTTAGTAAGACTTCTCTATTTTTATACTCCATTCCCTTTGAAATAAAGACCAACATTCCATTTGCCTTCCCCATTACCTGCTGACTTGTATGTTAGCTTTTTGTGATTCATTCACAAAGACTCCCAAATCCATCTGTGCTGCAGCTTTCTTCAGTCTTTCTCCATTTAAATAATATTCAGCTCCTCTATTCTTTCTGCCAAAGTGCATAACCTCACATTTTCCCACATTATATTCCATCTGCCATGTTTTTGCCCCCTCATTTAACCTGTCTATATCCCTCTGTAGACTCCTTATGTCATCCTCCACTTGCCTTCCCACCAATTTTTGTGTCATCCGCAAACTTGGTGATGGTACGTTCACTTCCCTCATCCAATTCATTAATATATATTGTAAATAATTGTGGCCCCAGCACTGATCCCTGTGGCACTCCATTAGTTACAGGTTGCCATCCTGAAAATGCCCACCTTACCCCAACTCTCTGTTTTCCATTAGTTAGTCAATCCTCTATCCATGCTAATATACTGACCCCAACACCATGGGCTCTTATCTTGTTAAGTAGCCTGATGTGCAGTACCTTATCGAACACCTTTTGGAAATCCAAATATGTTACATCTACTGGTTCCCCTTTATCTATCCTGCTTGTTACCTCCTCAAAGAATTCTAATAAATTTGTCAGGTATGACTTCCCTTTCATGAAACCATGCTGACTTTGCTTGATTAGATTATGTATTTCTAAATGCTCTATTACATCCTTTATAATAGACTCTAACATTTTCCTAATGACGGATATTAAGCTAACTGGCCTATAGTTTCCTGTTTTTTGTTTCCCTCCCTTTTTGAATAAGGGTATAGTGCAGAGCGTCACCCACACATCTCTAGAATGGTGTGCATGGGCAGGTGGAATTGTTGGGAAGATGTTTATTCTCCTGTTATCAGGTCCTGTTGGAATCAGCATTTTGTCTTTTTTCAATCAGGCAGCTTTTCCACAACAGTAACATCAGCAGCAGCACTGGCAGCACTGAGGACCTGTTCCGAGACAGTATTGACTCCAGTGATAATGATATTACTGAAAAGGTGAGACTCACAGGGAACAGCTGCAGAATCCATCCTGGAGCAGTCTAACCCCGTGCTGTACCTGTCCTGGGAGTGTTTGATGGGGATGGTGTAGAGGGAGCTTTACTCTGTATCTAACCCCGTGCTGTACCTGTCCTGGGAGTGTTTGATGGGGATGGTGATGTGTTTTAGTTGGTGCTGAATATCTTTAATTTCCTGACTAGGTGAGCTATCTGGAGAAGAAGGTGACGGAGCTGGAGAATGACTGCCTGATGAATGGTGATCAGAAGAGTAAACTCAAGCAGGAAAACACACAACTAGTGCACAGGTAACCAATCTCTGACCCTGTTCCCAAACCCCAAGACTACTGATTGGCTTAGGCTTTTGGCTGGAATGAGTTGGGGGGAGGGGCAGAGGCTGTGGGGGGTTTCCTGTGATGACATGGCCAGGAGCCAGGGGGAGAGTTGCAAGGTGGAGAGGCCAGAGGACCTGATAGTTGGTAAGGCACATGTCAAACACTGTGCTAGCCTGGGGATGTTCTGCTAGCTGAAATGTTCACTGTATTTGTAGGGAATTGTTTCTGCTCCTGTTTCATGTCGGATTCGTGACGTGGGTGGGACTGTCAGGGGTCAGTGCTCAGGTTCCGCCAGCAGTAACATTGTATTTTGATAGGGTTCATGCGCTGGAGGAACAGCTGAAGGATCAGGAGTCGAGAGCAGAAGAGGTTTTCCAAGAAGAGATGAGGCGGCACCGGGAGATTCTCAATAAACTGGAGAGGGAGAAGAATGCAGAGATTGAAATGCTGACAGCCAGGTACAGTCATTGTCAGATACAGGGGGACACGAGCCAATCTGGAACCTCCTATCACTAAAACAATCCACTCGCCCATCCTCAGTCTCATAGCTCAGGAATCCCCACCACAAAACCCATCTGAGTTGACCTGGTTTTCCCAATGACCCACCCCAACTCTCACCTCTTCCTGAAGGTGCTGACTCTCTCTCCCCCTCCCCTGAAGGTGCTGACTCTCTCTCTCCCCCTCCCCTGAAGGTGCTGACTCTCTCTCCCCCTCCACTGAAGGTGCTGACTCTCTCTCCCCCTCCCCTGAAGGTGCTGACTCTCTCTCCCCCTCCCCTAAAGGTGCTGACTCTCTCTTCCCCTCCCCTGAAGGTGCTGACTCTCTCTTCCCCTCCCCTGAAGGTGCTGACTCTCTCTCCCCCTCCCCTGAAGGTGCTGACTCTCTCTTCCCCTCCCCTGAAGGTGCTGACTCTCTCTCCCCCTCCCCTGAAGGTGCTGACTCTCTCTCCCCCTCCCCTGAAGGTGCTGACTCTCTCTCCCCCTCCCCTGAAGGTGCTGACCCACATCCCCCGCTTCCCCCTCCCCCAGCCCAGGAGCGGGCTCTCTCTGTGTCGCTCTGAGCTGCAGTGTTATTATGGGATGTTTCCTCCACAGGGCCCAGCAGCTGGAAGAAGAATCGAACGATCTGAAAAACACAGCGAGTCAGTTAAAGAGCCAGACAGAGAAACTGGACGAGGTGAGAGTGAGGGTTTGGTCGAGGGGGAGGGGAGGGCATTGGCTGTGGGGGGAGAGGGAAGGTGGGGGCAAGGAGTGGATGTGGTGATCTGGTTGGGGTGTAGTGTTGGGGGAGGGGGTCTTTAGCTGTGCTCATGATGTTAGGGTGGAGAACAAAGCTTTATCAGTGGGTTATTGTTTGTTATTATAAAGAACAGCTTCACAAATCCCAATCTGTGTAGAATTACACAGCACAGGGGGATGCCATTCGCCCATCGGATCTGTGCTGGCAGACTGAGAGCGTTCTGCAGCTTTTCAGATATTTCTCCAATTCCAATTTTCGAAATTCCTTTTGAATCTGTTTCCACCGCCCTTTCAGGCAGCGCCTTCCAGATCACAACAACTCGCTGTGTAAACATATTCTCAACTCCCCGGCTTTCCTTTGACCAGTGACCAGCCTGGGTCCCTCTCTTACCAACCCTCCTGACACTGGAAACGGCTTCTCCCAATCTGCTCTGTCAGAAAGACCGACAGATTGATCTGAGCCACAGAATCTCACTGCTCCGTGTACACACTGACTGTGATTCCACAGAATCTCACTGCTCCGTGTACACGCTGACTGTGATTCCACAGAATCTCACTGCTCCGTTTACACACACACTGTGATTCCACAGAATCTCACTGCTCCGTTTACACACTGACTGTGATTCCACAGAATCTCACTGCTCCGTTTACACACTGACTGTGATTCCACAGAATCACCCTGCTCCCTACACACTGACTGTGATTCCACTTTTCTATATTTCAGGAACACCAGCGAATCACATACAAACTGGAGGACACAAGCCTGCGTTTGAAGGATGAGATGGACCTTTATAAGAAGATGATGGACAAGATGAGGTGGAACAGACACGAGTTTCAGGAGGAGCGGGAGGCGATGCAAGAGGTGGGTATCGGAACAGAGGACAGAACAGAGTGCAGGGGGTGGGGGTGGGTGCGGGACACTGTTGCTAGGGGACTGTGGGGACACTGCAGTGTAATGGGTGGCCTCAGATATGGAGAGTCCTAATACACAAGAAAAAGGAGTAGACCATTCAGCCCATCGAGCCTGCTGCGCCATTCAGTCTGATCATGGCTGATCTAAGACTTCAATTCCATTTTCCCACCAGTTCCCCAAATCCCTTGATCCCCTGAGACACCAAAAATCTCTCTATATCAGCCTTAAACATTCCACAGCCCCCTGGGGTAAAGAATTCCAAGGTTCACAACCCATTGAGTGAAGGAATTTGCCTCATCTCAGTCCTAAATGATTGGCCCCTTATCCTGAGACTGTGCCCCCTTATTCTTGATTCCTCAGTCAGGGGAAGCTCCTCAATATTGACCCTGTCAAGCCCCTTCACCACCTCTCATTCTTCTAAGCTCCAGGGAATATAGACCCAATGTACTCAGTCTCTCATCATAGGATATCCCTGTTATCTGAGGGACCAATCTAGTGAACCTTCACTCTACTGCCTCCAATGCAAGTATATCCTTTCTTAAATATACAGCCTGTTCTGTTGAGGGGTCACGAGGACTCGAAACGTTGGCTGTGCTCCCCTCTGCCGGTGCGGCTGGACCTGCTGAGTTTTTCCAGGTATTTCTGTTTTTGTTATCCTTTCTTAAATGTGGAGACTAAAACTGCACATAGTACTCCAGATTCGGTCTCACCAAAACATCTGGAAAACTCTGCAGTCCTGCCACATCCAGTCATGAATGGTGGTGGACAATAAACAACTCACTGGAGGAGGAGGCTCCACAAATATCCCCATCCTCAATGATGGGGGAGTCCAGCACATCAGTGCAAAAGATAAGGCTGAAGCATTCGCAAAAATCTTCAGCCAGAAGTGCTGAGTGGATGATCAATCTCAGCCTCCTCCAGAGGTCCCCAGCATCACAGATGCCAGTCTTCAGCCAATTCAATTCACTCCACGTGATATCAAGAAACGACTGAAGGCACTGGATACTGCAAAGTCTATGGGCCCTGACAACATTGTGGCAATAGTACTGAAGACTTGTGCTCCAGAACTTGCCGGACCCCTAGCCAAGCTGTTCCAGTACAGCTACAACACTGGCATCTACCCGGCTATGTGGAAAATTGCCCAGGTATGTCCTCTGCACAAAAAGCAGGACAAATCCAACCTGGCCAATTACTACCCCATCAGTCTACTCTCGATCATCAGTAAAGTAACGGAAAGGGTCATGGACAGTGCTATCAAGCAGCATTTGCTTAGCAATAACCTGCTCACTGATGCCCAGTTTGGGTTCCATCAGGGCCACTCAGCTCCTGAACTCATTACAGCCTTGGTTCAAACATGGACAAAAGAGCTGAACTCCCGAGGTGAGGTGAGAGTGACTGCCCTTGACATCAAGGCAGCATTTGACCGAGTGTGGCATCAAGGAGCCCTAGCAAAACTGGAGTCAATGGGAATCAGGTGGAAATCTCTGCACTGGTTGGAGTCATACCCAGCATAATGGAAGATGGCTGTGGTTGTTGGAGGTCAATCATCTCAGCTCCAGGACATCACTGCAGGAGTTCCTCAGGGTAGTGTCCTAGGCCCAACCATCTTCAGCTGCTTCATCAATGACCTTCCTTCCATCATAAGGTCAGAAGTGGGGATGTTCACTGATGATTGCACAATGTTCAGCACCATTCACAACTCGTCAGATACTGAAGCAGTCCATGTCCAAATGCAGCAAGACCTGGACAATATCCAGGCTTGGGCTGACAAGTGGCAAGTAACATTCACACCACACAAGTGTCAGGCAATGACCATCTCCAACAAGAAAGAATCCAACCCTCGCCCCTTGACTTTCAATAGCATTACCATCGCTGAATCCCCCACTATCAACATCCTGGGGTTACCATTGACTAGAAACTGAACTGGACTAGCCATATAAATACTGTGGCTACAAGAGCAGGTCAGAGGTCAGAGAAATCCTGCAGCAAGTAACTCACCTCCTGACTCCCCAAAGCCTGTCCACCATCTACAAGGTACAAGTCAGGAGTGTGATGGAATACTCTCCACTTGCCTGGATGAGTGCAGCTCCCACAACATTCAACAAGCTTGACACCATCCAGGACAAAGCAGCCGCTTGATTGGCACCACATCCACAAACATTCACTCCTTCCACTATCAGCACACAGTAGCAGCAGTGTGTGTACCAGCTACAAGATGCACTGCAGGAACTCACCAAACCTCCTTAGACAGCACCTTCCAAACCCATGACCGCTACCATCTAGAAGGACAAGGGCAGCAGACACATGGGAACACCACCACCTGGAAGTTCCCCTCCAAGTCACTCACCATCCTGACTGGGAAATATATCACCGTTCCTCCACTGTTGCTGGGTTAAAATCCTGCAACTCCCTCCCTAACAGCACTGTGGGTGTGCCTACACCACATGTTCTGCAGCGGTTCAAGAAGGCAGCTCACCACCACTTTCTCAATGGCAATTAGGGATGGGCAATAAATGTTGGTCCAGCCAGCGAAGCCCACATTCTGTGAATGAATTTTTAAAAAGTGTATTTTTACCTTGTTGGCTTTTCTTGTGGAACAATCCTAGGGGAGGTTATGTTCCTGACTGTGATATGGAAATGGAGGCTCTGTCTCTGACTCTGATTTGTTCCATGTTTCAGTGACAGGTTTTGAGTTGGTAAAGTCACGCCCATGTTTCAGAGTTTGCCTGAGATTCTCACTCAGCTTTATGGGCGTGGTTTTTCCGGAGATTCTCCTTGGTTTTTCCGGAGATTCTCCTTGGTTTTTCCGGAGATTCTCCTTGGTTTTTCCGGAGATTCTCCTTGGTTTTTCCGGAGATTCTCCTTGGTTTTTCCGGAGATTCTCCTTGGTTTTTCCTGAGCCAGGTACCCAAGACTAACACAAACTTCAATTTTGAAGAACACATTTTGATAAAACAGGAAAACATTTCGCTGCAGGTCAGTTTGTCTGTGTCCACAGCCTGTGGCTAGCAGCTGACCTGCTGACACTGTAAATACCAAGTGCCTGTCCGATTCTGATGTGTGTAGCTGTGAGTCACACAGGCAGCTTTACAAAGCACGTTTAGCCTGTACTGGCTGGAAATCCCTGGATCCTGGCCCTATTGGGATTCCCAAGGCCCTGTCTTGATCAGGGGCTTTGCCGGAATTCCCAGGGCTCTTTTGGCAGCTCTGATAGTCTGGTAACTGCTACCCTGAAGGTAATGGTGAATATGTAGAGTTGGATGATTGTTGCTGATGGTGAACTCTGGGTGCCAAGACATTCCTTTGAGGAAATAGTTTTGGAAGGAGGTCAGCAGTGGTGAGAGTGTATTTCCACAGTTCTTTTCACTGTGACTGTCATATCGAGTAGATTGCCAGCTCTCACTGTGTCTGTCCTTCAGTTAATTGAAGATCTTCGGAAAGAACTGGAATATTTACAGTTGTTTAAGTTGGAATCGGAGACACCGGGCTGGAGTCGAAGCCCAACATGCAGTGCGATCGAGCTGAGCCTTCGCAGCAAGGAGATGGAACTGGAATATGAAGCCAAGCGACTGAGACAGGTAACTCTGGCCCCTTCTGATTGGCTGCACTCTGTTACCATTGCATCAGGTGATACGATACTGATTTGCCATTAGACCTGCCCAACATCAAGCTGATCCCTCCAGATCCTACAGGATTCCTCAGGACACAACTGAGTGTGTTAGTGCCGTGAGAGATTTCCCACCTTGTGACATTCACTGGGAAATGTGTATGTGACTGTCAGGTAGAACTGGTTTGGGCATGCCTGTGACACCCCTATAGTTCAATATCTGCTGCTCCTGCCTAGACATACAATTCAGGGGAAGCTAGGAGAATTCACAGGTCAGGGAAAGATTCTTGGGTTTATACTGAAATAAAACTTACTGCTCTGGATTCTCAAATCAGTTTTGGCTTCTCTGTCCATTTTACTCAATTTGAATCCTATCCTTCCCTGCACAAGCTGATGTCTGATTGGTGGCTCTATGCTCTGCGCTGGGAGATTTGAAGAGGTGTGATATTTCATGGGGCAGTATCCTTGGGAGAAAGAGTTTGCCAGAAAGCACGGGGGGACCCAGACCTTGCTCCTGTACAATCAACATGCTGGCATGGGGAGTCGGGGCACCTGCAATAAACTGGGAGCCAGTGCTTTCACGGAAATGATAGTCTGGAGGCTGGGATACCATCTATTTATTGTCAGTAACACCCCACAGTGTGTTGTTGTCGTGGTGATTGTCGGAAACTCTCCACACTGTCTGAACAAGCTCTCATTCTTTAACAGGAGAATTTGAGGTTAAAGGAACAAAACGATGATTTAAACGGACAGATCCTCACCCTCAGCTTATATGAAGCAAAAAATCTATTCGCAGCTCCAACAAAGGCCCAATCCCTGGCAGCAGAAATCGACACAGCCACACGTGACCAGGTAAGGTGATCACATACAGCACCACCCAAAGCCTGCTGACAGAATGAATACTGGGCACCACAGGGTTAAACCAGGCCCCACAGGTTAATCCCACAAATTGTGGGGTTAAATACTGTTAATGCAGGAAGGAGATGAAATCCATTACTCCCTGAGTTATCAGCAGCCACTGAGGCCATTACACTCGGTGCCCAACTGCTCAGCCCTCTCATACTGGAGCATTTATAAAGGGCAGGTCATGCCTTACCAACCTGATTAAATTTTTTGAAGAGGTGATGAAAGGGGAATGTTAATGGATGTTATTTATGACGGCTTTACCATGGCAAATATTCAGTTGCTCATGTTTATTCAGTTCATTGCAGAATGTTAAAAATGCTTGGTAACTTACCCTTATCAATACTGCCTCAGCATTTAATCTGCATAGAACCTGTTCTCTTCAAGCAATAGCTTTGAAGAACTTGAAAACTTAGGCCACTGATATGATTATAATTATGCAACACTTTACACGTTAAAATTGCGTTATTTAGAGCTGATCAGGATATTGGTGCCTATAGTCACTTGTTATATTACTGAACGGTTAAGAAGTTCCAGCATTTCTCTAAAGGAGATATTCAAATGCTAGAAAATTATCCTGTTTTCTATAACAGGATAAAAAGCCACATACCCCAAATTTACCTGTGACACAAAGATAGGCAGCATTACGGTGTAGATGGAAGCATAAAATTATAGAGATATTGATAGATTAAGTGAATGGGAAAAACTGGGACAAATGAATTTCAATGTTGAAAAATGTGAGGTCATCCACTTTGGACCTGAGAAGTATAGAACAGGATACTTTCAAAATGGTGACAAACTAGAAACAGGGATGGTTCAAAAAAATTAGAGGTTCAGGTAAACAGATCATTAAAAAGTCATAAACAGGAACAGAAAATAATGAAAAAGACTAATGGAACGCTGGCCTTTATAGCTGGAGACTAGAATACAAGGAGGTTGAATCATACTTCAGCAATACAAAGACCTGGTTAGATCACATCTGGAGTTACTGTGAGCAGTTCTGGGCATCTTAGCAAGGATATATTGGCCTCAGAGGGAGCACAGTGTAGATTTACCAGAATGAAACCTGGACTTCGAGGTTTAAATCACAAGGAGAGATTACACAAACTCGAGTTGCTTTACCTGGAGTTAAGAAGGTTAAGGGGAGAATTGATTGAAATTTTCAGGATGTTAATGAGAATGGATAGGGTAGATAGAGAGAAACTATTTCCACTGGTTGGGGAGACTAGGGCTAGGGGGCAGAGTCTATAAATTAGAACCAGACCTTTGAGGAGTGAGATTAGGAAACACTTCTACACACAAAGGGCGGGGGGAGTTTGGAACTCTCTTCCACAAATGGGAATTGACTCTGGATCAATGTTCAATTTAAATCTGAGATTGGTAGATTTTTGTTAAACAAAGGTATTGAGGGATATGGGCAAAGGTGGAGATATGGAGTTAGGCTGCAGTTCAGCCCTGATTTCAGTGAATGGCAGAGCAGGTTTTAGGGGTTACTCCTGTTTGTTAAATTTCTCATTTCTCTCAGCACTGGAATTATTACATAATCTCAGCTCTGATCCTACCCCTCACATTAACTCTTTGTGTACCACAGGGATCAGAATGGTACCAGTTCCCCAGATATGGTCAGATCAATGGTTCATACAGACTGAAAATGGGAATCTTGGGCCAATGCTTTGTCCCTGCCACTGCCGATCCCAAGATTCACTTCCCAATCCTCATTGTTGCTCACTGTCCCACAGTGGGCTCAGGTACAATATCCCCATTCCAGCAGAATACAGGGAGACTTATACTGTTTCTAACCCAGTGCTTTCTCTTGCAGCTGATGGAAGCTCTTCAGGAGCAGGAGGAGATTAACTTGCGACTGAGACAATATATGGACAAGATCATCCTGGCCATCCTGGATCACAACCCCTCCATCTTGGAAATCAAAAAATAAAGTGAGGGACACAAACTCTGGAACGGAGAGAGTGAGTGTGGATTATTGGGCCTCGCCTGGTAGTTTGGTGAGAATGATGATGGACAATCTCTCGTTGTCTTCATATTAATGTTCATTACCTGGTTACATGTGAATTTAAACTAATATCCGCTGTGATTTGGGATTTATTTCTGCACTTCTGATCCTGTGAAAAAATGAGTTTGAGCGGAAGGGGACTTGACATTTTTTACATGTGACCATCTGTACCAGACCCTTGATTCCCATGAAACACTGAAAGCAGCAGGTACTCTGCAGGAAGAGGAGGAATCAGCAGCTGTTCAGGTCCCCATTCCCCTAATACGGACTGTTACTGATGGAACCAGTGTTTCTCTCAATAAAATTTCAAGCAAAGAGTACATAAGTTCAACAATCTGAGTGGGGCAGTGTGGGATGTGCTGGAGTCTGACAGTTGCTGATGTGGAATAAATGAGTAGGTTTTAGTCAAACAGAAGCAAAGACTGGTGCCAATATTATTCCAAAGTTTTTAGGAAAACAATTTAAAAACTTTTAAAACGTTTTTGTTCTGTATGAAATTTAAGTCTCAGGAAGGAAAGATTTTTTTTTTAATGAACCTGTTTGCCAGTTTTCAGAGTTTGGTGATCTGCATTGGTAAAGTTACTCTGTTTTCTATCTGACTAGAAGCCGGAATGAAGACTGGTCAGTGGGGGAACACCTCAGACACAAGCTGCTGATTCCAGTGCTAGGTTTCTGCAGGAAACTCCTCAAGATAGACCATAGACACTCTCTGAAAGAGTGAAGTAATTATAGACAGCAACAGTCATTGAAAGACCCTAGTCTCAACCAAGACTGCCAACAGGTCTCGCTGCCAACCCAGACAGTCCCCATTCAGGACATTGTCCATGGGAGGTCCCAGACAGCTCCAGGTAACCACAGTCATTTAGTATAAATCTTGGAGACTCCCAAACACCAACTAGCCCCTCCATAGAACATCAAAAAACTGCAAGCAGCTGTGTGGGGGAGGGGTGGGGGGGCCAGATTTATCAGAATGGGCAAAGAGCGATCTTACTAGAATGTGCAGAGGGAGAGGGAAACGATTGAAATGGAGAGAGGGATGTAATTGGAATGGAGAGAGGGATGTGATTGGAATGGAGAGAGGGATGTGATTGGAATGGAGAGAGGGATGTGATTGGAATGGAGAGAGGGATGTGATTGGAATGGAGAGAGGGATGTGATTGGAATGGAGAGAGGGATGTGATTGGAATGGAGAGAGGGATGTGATTGGAATGGAGAGAGGGATGTAATGGGAATGGAGAGAGGGATGTAATGGGAATGGAGAGAGGGATGTAATGGGAATGGAGAGAGGGATGTGATTGGAATAGAGAGAGGGATGTGATTGGAATGGAGAGAGGGATGTAATGGGAATGGAGAGAGGGATGTAATGGGAATGGAGAGAGGGATGTAATTGGAATGGAGAGAGGGACGTGATTGGAATGGAGAGAGGGACGTGATTGGAATGGAGAGAGGGACGTGATTGGAATGGAGAGAGGGACGTGATTGGAATGGAGAGAGGGATGTGATTGGAAAGGAGACAGAGACGTAATGGGAATGGAGAGAGGGACGTGATTGGAATGGAGAGAGGGACGTGATTGGAATGGAGAGAGGGACGTGATTGGAATGGAGAGAGGGATGTGATTGGAATGGAGAGAGGGATGTGATTGGAAAGGAGACAGAGACGTAATGGGAATGGAGAGAGGGACGTGATTGGAATGGAGAAAGAGGAATATGATTGGAATGTGATATTACTATAAGATACAGAATGTGATATTTTTGTGGTTTAATATCCAGGTTTTACCATTCCTTCAGTCTGGAATATTCAACAGTAAAGCAATGTTGCACTTTTAATTTTATTAATGCTTTCTAGATTTTAAGGGGAAGGAGAATCTCAGAGCCATCTACTTAAAAATAATGTGAATTGCTCCTGGCTTTGCGACAGTTTCAGTTATGTGCATGAGTCAGTGTGTGCGTCTGGATGTTTGTGAGAGTGTGTGTGAGTTGAGTGTGTGTATGACTGATTGTTTGTTTGTTTGTTTGTTTGTGTGTGTGAGCGGAGTGTGAGTGAGTGAGTTAGTTAGTTAGTCAGTGTGTGTCCAGCCAGGTCTGTCCCTATGCACAGGGACCTGGCCCCATTAATGCTTCCAAATCCACTCACTCTCCCACTGCAATCAATGTAGAGAGCTTTGACATGGTGTAAATTGTGTATATAATAGTTTTGAGATTTCTATTCACGTGCCACATATTCATTGTCAAAAGCTGCAGCAATTTTTATAGCTGGGACACACTTTTGTCAGTGGCATTAGATTGGGGTTTGATACATTGATCGCAGGAGTGGGGAGTTTGAAAGTATACTCTTGCAGCACACTAACTTGTCGATAAACTGCTGCTGTGTTGATATCCTCACCATTCTGTGACTAAAATTAGACATATTCTTCACTCAGATCGTGATATACGAAGAATGAGATTTCTCATTTCTACAACAGGTTAAAGAATCAAATTGTATAAAGCTACATCAGCAAGCTCTGATTTCTGTATCTTGTACCGTGTTTTATCCACTATTCCTGTGTCACAACCTGATTGTTATGGGGTTTTATTGGCACACTGTCTGTTACCTGCTGTAGTTTATGACCCCAATCTGTAAATAAATCCTTTCCTCCCGGCATGTTCAAAGAATCTAACACTGAATAGTGGAGTTTTACTGACTGTGTGTCTGAACTTATTTCCTTACTGAACTCTCACCATTCACACAGCAACGGCTCAGTGAAACAATGCAGTAACTGCTCTGTGTCCCAGGCTAGAGTCCAGACACACCTCTGCAACTCCCACTCATCCGCCGGGGCACTGAGGAGAAAAAGACTTTTCAGGGACAGATACCTGTCTTTCCCAGCAGCAACTGCTAAAACCAAGAGATGGTCTACTGAAGAAATGAAACACATGAATTAAAAACTGCACAAAGGACTAAAAACAATGAAACCCGAGTGACCAGACACGATCAAAGCTCCAAGTTCACACAGAGTGCACTATCAGCAAAAAAATCACCCCAAAAACCACATTTACCCCACATCCCACACCGTAACACCCTGATATACCCCGCACCCCTCACCGTAACACCCTGATATACCCCGCACCCCTCACCGTAACACCCTGATATACCCCGCACCCCTCACCGTAACACCCTGATATACCCCACACCCCTCACCGTAACACCCTGATATACCCCGCACCCCTCACCGTAACACCCTGATATACCCCGCACCCCTCACCGTAACACCCTGATATACCCCGCACCCATCATCGTAACACCCTGATATGCCCCGCACCCCTCATTGTAACACCTCGACATACCCCGCACTCCAACACCCTGACATACCCCGCACCCCTCACCGTAACACCCCGACATACCCCTCACTGTAACACCCTGACATACCCCACACCCCGACATACCCCGCACCCCTCACCGTAACACCCTGATATACCCTGCACCCCTCACCGTAACACCCTGACATACCCCGCACCCCTCACCGTAACACCCTGATATACCCCACACCCCTCACCGTAACACCCCGACATACCCCTCACTGTAACACCCCGACATACCCCGCACCCCTCACCGTAACACCCTGATATACCCTGCACCCCTCACCGTAACACCCTGACATACCCCGCACCCCTCACCGTAACACCCTGATATACCCTGCACCCCTCACCGTAACACCCTGATATACCCTGCACCCCTCACCGTAACATTTGAACATGTGCCACGTGCCTTTTAAAACAAAATAGTTTCGGGGATTTGACCAAGTAGACCATTTATTGTACATCCCTAATTGCCATTGACAATGTGGTGGTGAGTTATCTTCATGTGGTGTAGGTACACCCACGGTGCTGTTAGGGAGGGAGTTCCAGGATTTTGACCCAGTGACAGTGAAGGAACGGCCGATATATTTCCCAGTCAGGATGGGGAGCGACTTGAAGGGGAACTTCCAGGTGGTGGTGTTCCCACATGTCTGCTGCCCTTGTCCTTCTAGATGGTAGCGGTTGTGGGTTTGGAAGGTACTGTTGAAGGAGCCTTAGTGAGTTACTGCAGTGCATCTTGTAGATGGTACACACACTGCTGCTACTGTGCGTCGGTGGTGGAGGGTGTGAATATTGTGGATGTGGTGCCAATCAAGTGGGCTGCTTTGTCCTGGATGGTGTCAAGCTTCTTGAGTATTGTGGGGGCTGCAAGTGGGGAGTATTCCATCACACTCCTGACTTGTGGCTTGTAGATTGTGGATAGGCTTTGGGGAGTCAGGAGATGAGTTACTCACTGCAGGATTCCCAGCCTCTGACCTGCTCTTGTAGCCACAGTATTTATATGGCTAGTCCAGTTGAGTTTCTGGTCAACAGTAACCTCCAGGATGTTGATAGTCAGGGATTCAGTGATGGTAATGCCATTGAATGTCAAGGGGAGATGGTTGGATTCTCTCTTGTTGGAGATGGTCATTGCCTGACAGTTGTGTGGCGTGAATGTTACTTGCCACATGTCAGCCCAAGCCTGGATATTGTCCAGTCTTATAAAATCTGCTGTTCTGTTTCCCTGCTTGATTTCAGTGCCTCGTTTAGAGGTGGGGTTTTTTTTTGTTTAGAGAGGGCGTTGTTTGTTTAGAGAGGGTGTTTTATTGTTTAGAGAGTGTGTTTTTTTTGTTTAGAGTGTGTGTTTTTTTGTTTAGAGTGTGTGTTTTGTTTACAGAGGGTGTTTTTTTGTTTAGAGAGGGTGTTTTTTGTTTAGAGAGGGTGTTTTTTTGTTTAGAGAGGGTGTTTTTTGTTTAGAGAGGTGTTTTTTTGTTTCGAGGGTGTTTTTATTGTTTAGTGAGGGTGTTTTTTTGTTTAGAGGGTGTTTTTTTGTTTAGAGAGGGTGTTTTTTTGTTTAGAGAGGGTGTTTTTTTGTTTAGAGAGTGTTTTTTTTGTTTAGAGAGGGTGCTTTTTGTTTAGAGAGGATGTTTTTTTGTTTAGAGAGGGTGTTTTTTTGTTTAGAGAGGGTGTTTTTTGTTTAGAGAGGGTGTTTTTTTGTTTCGAGGGTGTTTTTTTTGTTTAGTAAGGGTGTTTTTTTGTTTAGAGAGAGTGTTTTTTTGTTTAGAGAGGGTGTTTTTTGTTTAGAGAGGGTGCTTTTTGTTTAGAGAGGATGTTTTTTTGTTTAGAGAGGGTGTTTTTTTGTTTAGAGAGGGTGTTTTTTGTTTAGAGAGTGTTTTTTTCTTTAGAGAGTGTGTGTTTTGTTTACAGAGGGTGTTTTTTTGTTTAGAATGGGCGTTGTTTGTTTAGAGAGGATGTTTTTTTGTTTAGAGAGGGTGTTTTTTTGTTTAGAGAGAGTGTTTTTTGTTTAGAGAGGGTGTTTTTTTGTTTCGAGGGTGTTTTTTTTGTTTAGTGAGGGTGTTTTTTTGTTTAGAGGATGTTTTTTTGTTTAGAGAGGGTGTTTTTTTGTTTAGAGAGGGTGTTTTTTGTTTAGAGAGGGTGTTTTTTGTTTAGAGAGGGTGTTTTTTTGTTTCGAGGGTGTTTTTTTTGTTTAGTGAGGGTGTTTTTTTGTTTAGAGGGTGTTTTTTTGTTTAGAGAGGGTGCTTTTTTGTTTAGAGAGGGTGTTTTTTTGTTTAGAGGGTGTTTTTTTGTTTAGAGAGGGTGCTTTTTTGTTTAGAGGGGGTGTTTTTTTGTTTAGAGAGGGTGTTTGTTTAGAGAGGGCGTTGTTAGTTTAGAGAGGGTTTTTTTTGTTTAGAGTGTTTTTTTGTTTAGAGAGGGTGCTTTTTGTTTAAAGAGGGTGTTTTTTTGTTTAGAGGGTGTTTTTTTGTTTAGAGAGGGTGTTTTTTGTTTAGAGAGGGTATTTTTTTGTTTAGAGAGAGTGTTTTTTTGTTTAGAGAGGGTGTTTTTTGTTTAGAGGGTGTTTTGTTTAGAGAGTGTTTTTTTGTTTAGAGAGAGTGTTTTTTTGTTTAGAAGGTGTTTTTTTTGTTTAGTGAGGGTGTTTTTTTGTTTAGAGGGTGTTTTTTTGTTTAGAGAGGGTGTTTTTTTGTTTAGAGAGGGTATTTTTTTGTTTAGAGAGAGTGTTTTTTTGTTTAGAGAGGGTGTTTTTTGTTTAGAGGGTGTTTTGTTTAGAGAGTGTTTTTTTGTTTAGAGAGAGTGTTTTTTTGTTTAGAAGGTGTTTTTTTTGTTTAGTGAGGGTGTTTTTTTGTTTAGAGGGTGTTTTTTTGTTTAGAGAGGGTGTTTTTTTGTTTAGAGAGGGTGTTTTTTTGTTCAGAGAGGGTGTTTTTTTGTTTAGAGAGGGTGTTTGTTTAGAGAGGGCGTTGTTTGTTTAGAGAGGGTGTTTTTTTTGTTTAGAGTGTTTTTTTGTTTAGAGAGGGTGCTTTTTGTTTAAAGAGGGTGTTTTTTTGTTTAGAGGGTGTTTTTTTGTTTAGAGAGGGTGTTTTTTGTCTAGAGAGGGTATTTTTTTGTTTAGAGAGTGTTTTTTTGTTTAGAGAGGGTGTTTTTTGTTTAGAGGGTGTTTTGTTTAGAGAGTGTTTTTTTGTTTAGAGAGGGTGTTTTTTTGTTTAGAGGGTGTTTTTTTGTTTAGAGAGGGTGTTTTTTGTTTAGAGAGGGTATTTTTTTGTTTAGAGAGGGTGTTTTTTGTTTAGAGGGTGTTTTGTTTAGAGAGTGTTTTTTTGTTTAGAGAGAGTGTTTTTTTGTTTAGAGAGTTTTTTTGTTTAGAGGGTGTTTTTTTTTGTTTAGAGGGTGTTTTTTTGTTTAGAGAGGGTGTTTTTTGTTTAGAGAGTGTGTTTTTTTGTTTAGAGGGTATTTTTTTTGTTTAGAGAGTGTTTTTTGTTTAGAGTGTTTTTTTGTTTAGAGAGGGTGTTTTTTGTTTAGAGAGGGTGTTTTTTGTTTAGAGAGGGTGTTTTTTTTGTTTAGAGAGTGTTTTTTGTTTAGAGAGGGTGTTTTTTTGTTTAGAGAGTGTTTTTTTGTTTAGAGAGTGTTTTTTTGTTTAGAGTGTTTTTTTGTTTAGAGAGGGTGTTTTTTTTGTTTAGAGAGGGTTTTTTTTGTTTAGAGGGTATTTTTTTTGTTTAGAGAGAGTGTTTTTTTTGTTTAGAGGGTGTTTTTTTTGTTTAGAGAGGGTTTTTTTTGTTTAGAGAGTGTGTTTTTTTGTTTAGAGGGTGTTTTTTTTGAGTGGACGGATACGTATTTGAAGCAACCATATGAAGAACACAGTCCAAGTGTTGACATCACAGGAAAGCAGGTGAGTTATTCTATATTTCTTCTCTCTAAACTAGGGAATGGTTTTAAACTAAGAGGTGGGGAATTAAACATTTCATTAGGGGAAAATACAGCACTAATTAAATGAATAATTAGAGTATTAACACAGAGCAGCTTTAGATCATAGGTGGGCAGCTGAGACCTGTTGGTGGTAATTTCTGTGCCAGGGACATGTCATGTGTTTTGGGGGAACCAGGTATGTGGAAAGTTTCTCCAGCTGCTTGTTCTGGAGCTCAGGATTTCTGGAGTCACTGCAGAGCGTCATGGAGGATGAGAGTTTCCTGGATCGTACGTTCCAGGAGGCGATCACCCAACAGGCAGTGAGAGTTCAGAATAGTGGGTGATCTTCAGAAAGAGGAAGAGGTAGGAAGTACAGGAGTTTTCAGGTTGTGTGTCACTCTCAAACAGATCTCAATATTGGGAAGTGCTGGAATGGTAATACCCTTAAGGAGCGCAGACCAGGCTGTGGCACCAGTGGGCAAGGGATTGTACAGGGGTTAAGCAGCAAAGAATTGAAATGCAGCCGTTTTAGAGATTCCATAGAGAGGGGGATAAATAAGCATTTCTGTAACTGTCATTGTTGTCTCCCTGGTGCCTGGGTAAAGGACAATATGGGGAGGGTGCAGAGAATTGTGCAGGGGAAAGGGGCTGAGCCCAAAGTTGTGGTATACGTTGGTACCTGAGAGGGTAGGAATCGAGGTCTTACTGTCACATTTTCAGGGAGGAAGTTAAAAAAGAACTTCGAGGGTAGTAATCTGTGGATTACTTCCAGTGCCACACGCTGGCCAGAGAAGAAACAGGAAGGTAGGGGGGATCAGTGCCTGGCTTGAAGCACAGTCTAGGAGGGAAGGCTTCGAATTTTTGGAGCATTGGAACCAGTTCAAGGGCAGGTGGTAGCTTCTCAAAAAGGAAGGGTTGCCGCTCAACAGAACTGTGAACAACGTCCTCATGAGGAGGCTCACTATTGTATGGGGAGGGCTTAAACTAAATTGACAGGGGAGTGTGCACAGCATATAAAAGTGGAAAAGATGAATAAGGTGCGTAAAGGAGCGAGGGGGTTGGATAGTATTAGAGACGGAAGTGGTTCAGGAGCAGACTAAGCAAGCTTACAAGGAATACAAAGACAGGTTTACAATGTACTTATGTATGTGAACAGTGTGGTGAATACGTTGGCGAGCTACAAGCACAAATGATGCAGCAGCAATAATGCAAACATGGCTTAAAAATGGTGACGGCTGTTTGCTTAATATTCATGGATACAAAGTGTTTAGAAAAAATAAGGAAGGAAGAAAGGGCAGCATCATTGATTCAGGAAGACGTAGCGTGTTGGTTAGAGAGGATGTACATTAGGGAGGGAGGGGGGGGTTGCAAGGACAGAATCCATTTGGGTAGAGTTGAGAAGCAAAAATTGTTTGATCACGCAACTAGGGATATTACATAGGCCTCCAAAGAGTGAGAGATAGAGGAACAAAACTGCAGGGAAGTCACAGATGTGCAAGAACTAGAGTGTATAGATAGTCGTTTGGTAGTACAAAGCTTGAGCATTGCTGAAAAAAGACATTTTGTTGAAACCTTTCATCTTGCACTCATCAGGACAATCGCAAGAAACCAGTGTCAGGGGAAGCAACAACTTTACACTGTATGAGAAGAGAGTGCTGATTGGTTGGCAAGTGGACTCTGATTGGTACGGGGGTTGCCATGGAGAATACACCAGTGAATGTTGACTGACAGTTAACTGCCAAACATTGTTTGAAATATAAACCAGGCAGCTTGACTCTGATTGGTCAAGGAATTGCCCTGAGGAATGAACCAGCGAATGGCTATCGCTTATTTTGTTTAGCTGACAGGCGTAATGTGTGTACATGTTCTTTGTCTTTCTTTCTGCAATTGGATATTTGCTAAATAGTCTTCAGTGTGCTAAAAATTACATTGACAATCAATTGAAGAGAGTCAGTCAGACTTGTATTGTGGCACGTTTACATGTACTGGAAGCTACATATATTAATACACAGGCAGACAGAAAGAACATATACACACATTGCTTCAACAAAATATCTTTCTTCATCAAAACTCAACTATAGAGCAGTGACACCGGGGGACTTTAATTACCTAATACCAATTGCAACAATGTCAGAGTGAAGGGAAAGGAAATGTGTTCATGAGAACCTCCTTGACCAATGTGTTTTCAGTCCAACTAGGAAGGAAATAATGAACAGTTTGGGGATAAACTGATTTAAGTGAGCAGCTTATGATCTGAAGTCACAAAAGGCTTTGGAAAGATGGCATCAAACTCTAAAAACTATGATGAGAACAGAGTCAGGATTATCCACAGGATTGGGATAGAGGATTCCATTCTTGTTTGTTGCTATTAGGGATGCTCCTAATACATCGACTGGTTTCAATCCCTTTGAACTAGACTATGGTCATGAGGTAAGGGGACCACTGAAATTGATTTATGAGAAATTGGTAGGTCAAAGTTCAGAAACTACTCTCCTGGATTACGTATCAAACTTCACAGAGAGTTTGGACAGAGCATGTGAGTTGTTTAGGGAACATTTAAAGATATCACAGCAAGTGATGAAAGTGAAAGCAGGCAGGAAAGCTAGAGCTCTGAATTTTGTTGGCAAGAAAGTGCTAGTTCTGTTACCAGTACTGGATGACTCATTAAAGGCAAGGTTTAGTGGACCTTACAGGGTTGAAAAGAAACTGAGTGAAGTAAATTATTGAATAAATACTCCAGATGAAAGAAGCAGAGGGTGTGTCATGTAAATATGCTTAAAAAGTACTTTGACGGGGAAGAGGACCAAAAGGAGGTGGTTTATGGTGGTAGATGATGAGAAAGAAGTAAAAATACAGGATTCTGAAATAGATTTTCCTCTAATCAAATTGGATAATGAGGGGGTACTTGATAATTTAAATGTAATATTGAGTTACCTTCCAGACAGGTGTCAAAGTGATTTGGAAAAGCCAATGCAGTCACACAAATCTATTTGTGGAAATAAGCTGAAAGGACAAATTTAACTATACATGATGCACATGAAGTTTCATCTTCACTAACGCAACATCCTTATAGATTAAATCCGGCCAAGTTATCAAAATATGGAAAGAAATTGACTTCATGCTTCAAAATGATATCATTGAGGCTAATTCCAGTAACTGGAGTTCAACTAATGTACTGGTACCGAAACTAGCTGGAACACAGAGACCATGTGAGGACATGGTGAATATGGTGCTAAAAGCGGATTCATATCCCATACCACGGTTGGAAAATTGCAATGAGAAAGTGGGACAATCAAAATTTATCAAAAGATTGACTTGCTAAAAGGATATTGGCAGGTACTATTATCAGAGAGAGCAAAGGAGATATCAGCCTTTGTGATGCCAGATGGACTATAATCAGTTGAAAGTTACGCCATTTGATATGAAACATGCACCTGCGATATTTCAAAGACTGACAAAGTAATTGCAGGGCAGAGCAATTGTGCCGTTTATACTGACGACTTGATAGTGTTCAGTCCTCCATGGTAAGAGCATTTACAACGTCTGGAGGAATTATTTACTTGAGTACAAGAAGCTAATTTGGTGATGAATTTGGCTAAAAGTGAATTTGCAAAAGCGCAAGTTATGTGCCTAGGCCATTGGACATGGTGAGGTGGCTCCGAGAGATGTGAAAGTCAAGGCTATCGTGGATTTCCCAGTGCCTACAACAAAACAAGAAGCTTTGAGATTTCGGGGTATGAGTGGGTTTTATCGGAAATTTGTACCAAACTTTAGCAGCCTGGTTGCTCCACTGACGGAACTATTGAAAAGGAACAAGAAGTTTCAATGGACGTAGGAGTGTCAGGAAGCATTTGACAGTTTGAAAACTGTATTAACTATAACACCGGTGTTGGCTGTACCCAATTATGCCAAGCAATTTAAATTGGGTATTGACGCAAGTGATATAGGTATTGGGACTGCACTGTTACAAGATGAATTGAAAAACCGATAGTGTACTTTTCACGGAAGTTGAATGCACAACAGAGAAGATATTCAATGATCAAAAAGGAGACTTTGGGTTTGGTGTTAGCGTTGCAGCAGTTTGAGATTTACGTTGCAAACAATTCCTCAGAAACAATTGCTTATACAGACCATAATCCTTTAAAGTTTCTGGACAAATTTCGAGACAGAAGTGCAAGGCTTTTCAGATGGAGTTTATTACTGCAACTATTTAATTTCCAGATTATACATGTAATGGGATGAGAAAATCTGATTGCAGATACTTTATTAGGAGTTTGAAGCTTAAAGGGAAAATTTGACATTTAAAAACCTGGACTCTGAACTGGAATGATTTCTGTTGATGTGAAGAATTTGTATATATGTTAATGCATGCATCTGGTAATGTAATAGTGTAAGTATATAGATAAGTATAGGAGATAGTATAAGATGAGTAAATAAAAATGAAGCTGTCTTTTTAAATTATGATGGTTTTTTTTTAAATAAGGAGGAGGATGTCAGGAAGATATAATAATTCCTAATGTTATTGGAAGTTATTGCAAAATAGAGTAATAGTGAGACGTGTCTGCTTGTGTGTGAGAGAGAGACTTAATTGGATTAAAGGCAGCTGCTCTGAAGGCTTTGATGTAAACATGGGGAAGTTTAGAATGTAAGGTAAAAGGACATTTGTATTTTAAGTAAACCAGACTGGATTGTTCTCAAAGGAGGGGTGAAATGTGTCACCGAGCCAGTTTAGAAACAGTATGCTTATTTTTCCCAAAGATCACTGGTAAAACTTAGTGCTATGAGAGGGTTTTATTATCAGGAAGATAAAGTCCAAAGACATGGTGAAACAATGGGAATTTGCATTCAAAGGGGAAAACATGTATAAAGGAGTGAAGGCTATGTGTAATGGGAAGCATTTTAAGATCTAAAAAGTGTGAAAAGCCTTCAGAATCCATGCCTCAAGCTGCAAGTTTTGTTTTGAAGTTAAGAAAAGTCACTTTGAATTCAACTCTTTCAGGGTATCATGTCTCTTTGCCTGGCTCTTAAAATCTGTGTGTCTTACTGTTGCCTTTACAAAACTGGGAGTTAGGGGATTTAGAAATTATCACAATAGTAATTTGTAGATCTATGTATGTATTTAAAAATCATTTATCTTATTAATAAATATTTAATCTGGTTTTGTAAAAATCTATAAGACTCAGCAGCCTTATTACTACTGAATTCAAGGGACGCATCTCCAAATTTATACAAATTGCAAAATTGTTGTTTCAAGTTTCCCTTTGGGATTTGAACAACTCAGCATTTACCATCCACTGTGCCATAACCCCACATCTTGACCCCTCAGCCCCCCCGCCCCTGCCCACCCATTCTCATCTCAACCCCCGCCCCCACCCACCAACCGCCCCACCTCAACTCCTCGACCCAGGTATCAGCACACACAGTCACCGTACAGTAACCCTGGGGGGAGCCAGTCACAGGCATGAGCTGTTTAACAGAATCAAAGTACCAGCACTAAAGCTGGGATCGCCTCATCAGTACTCATCATCTGAACATAATCCATTTTTCCACAACTCAATCTTTCAGCTCCAATCTGAAGCTTCCCGGATCCAGGGTTTATTCTCATTCAGGTTAAGTGTTGGGATCCCACTGATTAACTGCATAGATACATAATCACATCCAAAACATTACTGGCCAATTTAGGAAATGCATTGGCTGAAGCATTTCACCAAACAGTCACTCCTCTTCGCTCCTGCAGGTCAGTGGTCAGTATCCCTCTCCTGGGCAGTGGATAGGACAAGGGAATTCTGCCCTGGGAGTTGGGCAGGAGCTAACTCCATAAACCCTGAAGAGATTCTGGAGTCCAAACAATATACATTTTAAATAAATGTGTAAAGTATCCAACACAAGGATTGAGCACCAGGAATCAGCAGGATGTGTTTACCCATTCACAAATGAAGGGTTTAGTGCTGAGTCAGCTGCTGGAAGCTACAGGTGTCCAGTCTGCAGTAGTGTGTATTGAGACACAAATCGTTCCACTTGCAGCCCGCTCAGTGCTTTCATGGCTCTCCAGTGGATTTGTCCAGTGTACTCAGCTTTGCCCTGTGGGTGATTCCACTCCTCCTCTATATACTCCAGCCACAGATCTGCAAGCAAAAAGCTGCACCATGAAATCAGTGAACTATGATGCCTCTCCCTCCCAGATTCATTACCCCCCAACCCCTGGATGTTCACATCAATAAGCCAGATTAAATCACAGGAAGCATGAGCAAGTGTCCTCTCCACACAGACCTCACTCCTTTGTAATGATTTTTTGTGCCATCCACACTCAGCATCCTTTTGAACACCCACAATTCACTGCACCATACTCCTTCCCTTCAAAATAACTTTCAACCCCTCCTTATATTACAGTGTAGAGGGAGCTTTATCTAACCCCGTGCTGTACCTGTCCTGGGACTGTTTGATGGGGACGGTGTAGAGGGAGCTTTACTCTGTATCTAACCCCGTGCTGTACCTGTCCTAGGAGTGTTTGATGGGGACGGTGTTGAGGGAGCTTTACTCTGTATCTAACCCCGTGCTGTACCTGTCCTGGGAGTGTTTGATGGGGACAGTGTAGAGGGAGCTTTACTCTGTATCTAACCCCGTGCTGTACCTGCCCTGGGGGTGTTTGATGGGGATGACTTAGAGGGAGATTTACTCTGTATCTAACCCGTGCTGTACCTGTCCTGGGACTGTTTGATGGGGACGGTGTAGAGGGAGCTTTACTCTGTATCTAACCCCGTGCTGTACCTGTCCTGGGAGTGTTTGATGGGGACAGTGTAGAGGGAGCTTTACTCTGTATTTAACCCTGCGCTGTACCTGTCCTGGGGGTGTTTGATGGGGACAATATTGGACAGTAAAGCGGTAAACATTCTGCCATTTGATACTCTATTTCCGCTGTTCAGTTAATAACTTAACAATGGAAGAGTTGGGAACACTGTCCCATCCCCACCTTACAACAGGGGACAATTTACCAAGCTATAGTTTGTCGAAATTATGTCAAAAGTCTGTTTCTTGCTCAGTTGTTAACAATGCCACAATCTTTTGTCTTTGATAAACCAGTTTAGAGATTCGTACCGGCACTTGTAGATCCAAATTCCCGGACAGCTTGCTCGTAATATTCCCTCAGACGCTGCATTTTACTGCATTCCTTGTGGGGAAAAGACACACACAGTCACACATTGCACCCCACCAACCAGCAACAAAGTCCTGATTCCATGTTGTACACAGAGAAAGTGTTATCTGAAGTAAAGAGCTATATATTCCTTGGGGTGTCTGAAGCAATACTTGGCTGTCAGTTCTCTTGGACAGTGAGGCATCACAACAGCTGTTGCACTGACAGCTCAGTACAGATTCACATGCTATCCAACCCTGTCTCAGTGCCTCAATCCCCCCGCCCCAGTCTCTCCATAGCCCCCTCCCACCCCCCCATCTTGAGGCTCCCTACTCCCTACCCTCCCCGGATCCCAGCTCCTATAGAACATGCAGCCTGTTCATGGGTTTACACAGGGGCTATATTCGGGTGAACATTAACTCACCTGCTCTTTTTCAATCGCTATCATTTTCTTGAAAAACTCTAAAGAAAAGGGTCTGTTTTCTCGGAGGCTGAAAGGAAACAGAAACGAAAGATGAAATGATAACTCTTTCCAAACCATTACACTGAGTAACCAGAATTGAGGAGCAGCTCCTCCAGGTACTAACTGACAGCAGGAGCCCATTCAGCCCATTGCTGCTGTCATGTGTCTCCTTTACTGGAATTTTCCTATCCATTCCCACTATTCTTTTGCCATTCCAATTCCTCACCCAATTCCCTTTTAATAGATGTTAGTCTCTCCTTCAGTAACTCCCACGTTGAAAAGCTATCTCCTGTCCTAATATCACCATGTGGAAACATTTCTTCTAAGCTTGTGTGTCAGTTCAGGGCCCTCAACAAGAATGTAGGAAATAGGAGGAGTAGGCCATTCTGCCCCTCAAGCCTGCTATGCCATTCCACAAGGTAATAGTTCAACTCCACTCTTGCATCTGGTCCCCATATTCCTTATTTTGGCTTTGGAGGGGGGTGCAGCACAGATTCATCACAACGATACTGAGGCTGAAAGGGTTAAATTACGAGGACAGGTTGAACAGACTAGGCTGGTATCCCCTCATGTACAGAAGATTAATGGGTGAGCTAAGCGAGGTTTAAGATGATTAAAGGATTTGATAGGATCAATAGAAAGAAACTATTTCCTCTATGTCATCAGCAGCTGCAGCTCAATGGGTAGCACACTGGCCACTGAACCACAAGGTTCCAGGTTCAAGTCCCACTCCAGGGCTTCAGCACAAAAATCAAGGTTGACACTCCAGTGCCTTGCTGAGGGAGCGCCGCACTGTTGGAGGGCCAGTGCCGAGGGAGTGCCACAGTGCCGGAGGGCGGGCGCCGAGGGAGCGCTGCATGGTCGGAGCTGAAGGAGTGCCACAGTGCGGGCGTTGAGGGAGCGCCGCATGGTCGGAGGGTGGGCGTTGAGGGAGCGCCGCACTGTCGAAGGTGCCTTCTCTCAGATGTGACCTTAAATCTAGGCCCCAGAGCTGCCTGCTTGGGTGGATTAAAAAGATTCGATAGCACTATTTTGAAGAAGAGCAAGCATCTTGGATAGTTTTTACCCTTCAATCAACATCAGAAAAACAGATTAACTGGTCCTTATCACATTGTCTGTGGGATCCTGCTGTGCACAAATTGGTTGCCACGTTTCCTACATCACAGAAGTGACTGCCCTTCCTTGGCTGTAAAACACTTTGCGATGTCCGGTGATTGTGAAAAGCACTATGTAAATACGAGGCACTCTCTCTCTCTGTGCTGGGAGTGTTCAGAACAAGGGAGCAGAACCTTAAAATTCAAGTCAGGCCGTTGAGGGGTGATGTCAGGAAGCACTTCCTCACACAAAAGGGAGCAGAAATCACACACTACAAACACTCAGCTGTTACCCAGTGAACACTTTCCGTGCTTTCTTATAGCTCCCTGTCTTAAAGGCCCAGTCCAGGTATTTCTCCTTCACAGTTATAGAGACGGCTGGGATCGGTGTCTGCAGCGCACGCTGTGGGTATAAAGAGAAAGTCAGTCAGAGTCACTCCGGCACACAGGTCCATGTAGAGAGATAAGGTCAGAGAGGAACTTACCTGATAGAGAGTTTCCGTCTCGTTAACACTACTTGTACTTTCGCTCCACTCCAAGCAGAGAAGCCACAGAGGCAAACAGTCCTGTAACAGGAGGGAGACAGAGATCAGAGCGTGTGTGAAGCTGGCAAAGATTAAAACCCAAAGCCAGGTACTTCCAGTAAAGCAGCAATCAGAGGCAAGACAAGAACATACACAAAAAAGTTGGGACCAGGTATGAGCACGATCACAGAGGAGAGGGAGAGAGATGAGAAATACAAGTATAACTCTGTAAAAAAGAACGAGACAGAAACGAACAATCCTAGGAAAATGGAACCATGGAGGCAGCCAGCACGGACTGAGGCAAATATCCTGCCGCACTTCTGTGAAGAAATGACATCCCAGGTCAACCACGGAAAGGGGGTAGAGCTGGGGGAGGGGAGCTGGGGGAGGGGGGGTTGAGTTAATAATAGATGGGCTGAATGGCCTTCCTAATTAGTGTTAGGAAATCCATGGATCTGTGTGTTCCCGTGGACATTGTAATATTTAAGGGGCAGGATGTGCCAGTGCTGTTATGGCAGTTTCTGCCTAGTAACAAGGGTGCAACTTGTTGAGAGTATGTTGGTACCCCAGATCAGTTCAAGGGTCAGTCAGGGAAGAGGTTCCAGGCAGCAGCAGTGTGCTGCGAGCTTGCTGTGTGCTGGGGCTCGGGGGAAGGCCCAGGAGCAGTTTGGTGGCTCCATGCTGTGGAACAGGTATGGGCTAAAGAAGCTCCTGTAAGCCACTGATAGTTCAGGGCAGCTGAGAGTGCGGTCAAGGAAGCCCACAAGTAATATTCACTTGGGACAACTGAGAAAGATTGGAGCTCAAGAGAAATTCAGGGGCAGTGCCAGCTCGGTAAAAAGCTGACATTGTCCCTTGCAAGCAATCTCCAGAATCCTGGGGAATGTGGTGTTGGGAAAAGAGATTAAACGACCAGGAGGTGATCAGTCGTTGAGGCAGGCCCAGTAAGTATGGCTCTGAGCGAGCTCGAGGCTAGATCTTCAAAAGTGCAGAACTGGAATCCCTTGGGCAGGAGGCAGCATTTTAATGAGTTTTGATACTCAGTGTCCCCCACGTCTGCTGAAAAATCTGTGGAATCTGTCTTGACCACATCTGCCATTTGATGCACATCATGGGCTATTCGACCACAGTTAATTCACATGTACCTCATGTTAATTCTGAATATTAGCGTATGAAGTGTATTTTATATACACATATATATATATATATATTATATATATATATACACACACACACACACACACATAATATATTGTATGTTGTTTTACTTTTCTAACTTTGCTTAGTAAAGTTTATTGTGTTTGTTCAAAAGCTGTGGAATCTTGTATCTTTATTCCAAAAGCGGGTTTCCTTGATCTCAGACTTTAACAACTTTAAACAAAATGTTACTGGACCTCCCCCCACATCCCGGGATCTGGCCAAAGGTCAGGAAGTATCTTGTCATTTCACAATGAAGACACATGCAATGCTGTAGGTGGTTAGTTCATGTGGACGGGATGGGGAAAGCTCTCGTTTGATTTTATCAGCAAGTCCCAGTGAACCCCAATTTCAGTTCACAGCGTGAGATTGTGGCCAGCTTCTCAGAGCACTCGGACAGGGAACGGATGCTCCTAACCACTGGGCTGGGTACAGAGCTCAAACCCAAAAAGGGCTGACTAGGCAAGGGCTGTCAGCAGAGGCTGACTCTAATCTCAGTCAGCTTCAGAGAAGGTTCCCCAATGCCTTTAGTTGAAGTCAGCAGAAATCAGGAGCAAGAACGTGATGTGTGTGTTCTGTGTGTCTCAATGTCACATTAAGGGATTGTGTTGACTCAGGAGTTCCATGGGTGCCCATGGCACTTGTATTAAAATGGTTTCTAGTAAACACAGAAACATAGAAAATAGAAGGAAGTCATTCAGCCCTTCGAGCCTGCTCTGCCATTCAATATGATCATGGCTGATCCTCCATCTCAACGCCGTACTCCCGCTCTCTCCCCACACCCCTTGACACTTTTAAAGTCCAAAAATCTGTTTCCTTCTTAAATATATTCAGTGCCTTGGCCTCCACAGCCTCTGTGGTAGAGAATTCCACAGGCTCACCACCCCAAGTGAAGAAGTTTCTCCTCAACTCAGTCCTAAATGGCCTACCCCATATCCTGAGACTGTGATCCTTTGTTCATCCCTACAACCAGTCTGTCCAGCCCTGTCAGAATTTTATGTTTCAATGAGATTCCCTCTCATTCTTCTAAACCCCAGTGAATTCAGGCCTAGTCAGCCCAATCTCTCCTCATACTACAATCCTGCCATCCCAGGAATCAGCCTGGTGAACCTTCACTGCACTCCCTCTATGGCAATTATATCCTTTCTTAGGTAAGGAGACCAAAACTGCACACAATACTCCAGGTGTGGTCTCAACAAGACCCTGTACAGCTGTAGTGAGACATCCTTGCTCCTGTACTCAACTCCTCTCGCAATGAAGGCCAACATACCATTTGTCTCTTTAACTGCTTGCTGCACCTACATGTTTGCTTTCAGTGATTGATGTACAAGGACACCCAGGTCCCTTTGTACATCAACATTTACCAATCTATCACCATTTAAATTCTTTGCCATTGTTTTTCCTATTTGAAGTGGATAACTTCACATTTATCCACGTTATACTACATGTCATGTATTTTCCTACTCACTCAACCCGTCTAAATTGCCTTGAAGCCTCTTAACACCCTCCTCACCACTCATTCCCACCAGGTTTTGTACCATCAGCAAATTTGGAAATATTACATTTGGTTCCCTCTTTGAAATCACTGATAAATATTGCAAACAACTGGGGCCCAAGCACTGATCCCTGTAGTACCCCACTTGTCACACCTTCCACTCTGAAAAAGACCCATTTATTCCTACTCTGCTTCCTGTCTGCCAACCAACTCTCAATTCATATATCACCCCCAATGCCATGTGCTTTAATTTTACACACTAACCTCTTATGTCAGACTTTATTAAAAGCTTTATGAAAATCCAAATACACCACATCCACTGGCTCTCCCTTATCTATTCTGCTAGTTATGTCCTCAAAAAACTCCAGCAGGTTTGTCAAAGATGATTCTCTTTCATAAATCTTTGTTGACTTTGTCTAATCTCGTTGATATTTTGAGTGTCCTTTTATCATATCCTTTATAATACTACTTTATAATAGACTCTAGCATTTTCCCTATCACTGATGTTAGGGTAACCAGCTGTTTTCTCTCCCCCCTTTTTTAAATAGTGGGTTACATTTGTCACCCTCCAATCTGCCGGATCTATTCCAGAATCTACAAAATTTTGGAAGATGACAATCAACACATCCACTATTTCCATGGCACCTCCTTTAGTACCCTGGGATGTAGATTATCAGACCCTGGGGATTTATTGGTTTTCAGTCCCATTAATTTCTCCAGTTTTTTTAGTAATACTAATTTCCTTCAATTCCTCCTCCTCACTAAACCCTTGGTTCCCTAGTATTTCTGGGAAGTTATTTGTGTCTTCCTCTGTGAAGACAGAACTAAAATAGTTGTTTAAATGCTCTGCCATTTCCTTGTTCTCTATTATAATTTTTCCCACTTTGGACTCTAAAGGACCTACATTTGTCTTCACTAATCTGTTTAATCAATCTCTTGAAGAACTGACAGTTCTAGAACATCCTTGCACTTCCGCCAGTGTACCCCTGATCACAAGGGCAAGGCAATGGGTGACTCACTGGCTACAACGGTGCTCTGAACTGGTCAGTACAAGGCGTGTCTCCCACTGTCCACTGCACCGAGATTCACCCTCACACAGCCGCTGTTATTCTGCAACACTGACCATTCTCAAGCACATGATTACACCACACCGTGTGCTCCGAGGTAGGCAGCTCACCTTGGGTGGAACCTGTTGAAAAGCCTCCTGGAAGAGCAAGCTGACATCCATGCTCTGCAGCTCCATCAGTAGCTCCAAGCTGCTTTGCCACATATCCACTGAGTGGCCAAAGCTGCTGCTGGCAGACTTCACCACTTGGACAGCTTTCTCAGCGTCACCAAGATCGACCAACAAACGAAGCTACAACAAGAAAGAAACAGTTAAATCCCTGTACAAACAAGCCACGAATTCCAGGCACTTTAATACTGCACCCTCTATACTCATGTCTGGGTCATTTAACCAAAACAAGAAAAGCTACGGCCCCAATACTGACCCTTGGGGAGCTCCACGTCATACACTGCTCCAGCCAGAAAAATATCCATTCACCAGGACACTCTGCATCCCATTCCTCAGACAACTTCATGCCCGTTACCACCTCCTTCCCTTCTTTATCTTATCCTAATAGTAAAGAAGTTTCTCCTAAATTCCCTAATGGACTTTTTAGTGACTATCTTATATTTACGGCCCCTAGTCTGGTCTCATCCATTAGTAGAAATATCTTTCTTATGTCTACCCTACCAAACCTTTTCATAACTGTAACAATCTATATGAGATAGTAAGAATATACAAGGAGGAGTAGGCCATTCGGCCCCTCAAGCCTGTTCTGCCATTCAATAAGACCATGGCTGATCAGATTGTGGCCTCAATTCCACATTCTGCCTACCCTCGATAACCTTTCACCCCCTTGTTAATCAAAAATCTGTCCTACTTGGCCAAAAATTCAGGACCCTCAGAGAAAATATTTCTTCTCAACTCTGCCTTAAATGGCAGACCCTGTATTATTAAACTGTGTGCCCTAGTTCCAGTCTCTCCCACAAAGGGAAACAGAGGAGAGTGTGAGAGGAGGGCCCTGGGACAGGCAATCAGCAGCACCTAGAGGAGAGTGAGAGAGGAGGGCCCTCGCACAGGCAGTCAGCAGCACCTAGAGGAGGGCCCTGGGACAGGCAGTCAGCAGCACTGAGAGGATAGTGCGAGAGGAGGACCTTGGTACAGGCAGTCAGCATCACCTAGAGGAGAGTGAGAGAGGAGGGCCCTGGGACAGGCAGTCAGCAGCACCTAAAGGTTATAGTCTATCGGGAGGATCTAGCATGTAGTCTATACTCAAGTAGGAGTAAGTGTGAAATAAAAGCAAGGGTCCATATTCTATTTATTAAGATATATCTGGGGAGCTCAGTCCCGTGATTTGCACATCCTGCACTATGTGGGAAATCCTAGACGCTCCTGGCGGTCTGGACGGCCGTGTGTGCAGGAGGTGCCTCTGACTGGAGTAACTCGAGCTCCGGGTTTTGAAGGTTGAGCAGCAGCTGGGGGCACTATGGTGCATTCACGAGGCTGAGGGGTTCATGGACAGCATGTTTCAGGACGTGGTCACCCTGCAGCTTAAGGAAGTGCAAGCAGAGAGGGAATGGGTGACCACCAGACAGAAGGAGGACCAGGCAGGTAGTGAGGGAATCCCTCCCGAGTGCATCTCGCTCACAAACCATTTTTTGGCCTTGGAAAACGGTGAGAGTGATGGTTCCTCTGTGGAGGCCAATCAGAGCCCAGGCCATGGCACTGTGTGGGTGGTCCAGCTGCTCGGGGGAGGGGGGGGTGGGGAAGAAGTGTGGAAAGGAAATAGGGGTGGGGGATTCATTAGTGAGGAGGGGAGCAGAAAGGTGCTTCTGCTGTAAATGTGACTCCAAGGATGTTATGTTGTCTCCCAAGTGCCAGGGTCAAGGATGTCACAGAGCGGCTGCCGGACATTCTGAAGAGGAAGGGGAAACAGCCAGAGGTTGTGGTCCATGTTGGGACCAATGACATAGGAGGATAGAGAAATGAGGTCCTGGAAGCAGATTTTAGGGAGTTGGTTAGAAAATTGAAAAGCAGGACTTCAAAGGTAGTAATTTCCGGATTACTCCCAGTGCCACGTAGTAGCGAGTATAGGAACAGAAGGATAGAGCAGATGAATGTGTGGCTGGAGAGATGGTGCAGGAGGGAGGGCTTTAGATTCCTGGGGCATTGGGACTGTTTCTCGGGGAGGTGGGACCTGTATAAGTTGGACAGGTTACACCTGAACACGAACGGGACCAACATCCTCATGGGGAGGTTTGCTAATGGTGATGGGGACGGGATCCTGAAAAGTAGTTCAGAGGGGAGAGAAACTGAGATGGAATTAGAAGTTAAAACGTGAGTGAGTGAGTCTGGAGGACAGAGGAAACATAGGCTTGATAAGAAAGAAGTGAGTTTAACAAGGCTAAATGGAATATATTTTAATGCAAGGAGTCTGAAGAATAAGACAGATGAGCTGAGGGCACAGATAGGCACATGGGAGTATGATCTCATAGCTATGACCAAGACTTGGCTAAAAGGGCAGGATTGGCAGCTCAACATTCCTGGTTACAGGGTACTCAGACGAGATAGAGAGAGGGATAGTCGGGGGGGTGGGGGGTTGCAATATTGATCAAGGGATCAATTATAGCAGTGAGGAGGGATGACATCTTGGAATGATATCAAATGAGGCCACATGGGTAGAAGTAAAAAACACAGGGGACAAACACGCTGTTGGGTGTGTACTATAGACCCCCAAACAGTCAGGGAGACATAGAGGATCAAATATGTCATCAAATTTCAGAGAAGTGTAAGAATAATAAGGTAATAATAGTTGGAGATTTTAAGTACCCAAATATTAACTGGGATAGTTTTAGTGTGTAAGGTAGGGAGGGAGCAAAATTCTTAAGTTGCATCCAACTTGTTTAGTCGGTATGTAGAAAGTCCAACAAGGGAGGGGGCAGTTCTGGACCTAGTATTCAAAATGAGCCCGGGCAGGTGGAAGGTGTATCAGTTGGGGAGCATTTTGGAGATAGTGACCATAACTCAGTTAGATTTAGGATAGCTATGGAAAAGGATAAGGTTGGGCCAGGAATAAAAGTTCCAAACTGGGGAAAGGCTAATTTTACTAAGATGAGATACGATTTGGCCCAAGTGGACTGGGAGCAGCTACTTGTAGATAAAACTGTCAGAGCAGTGGAAGGCATTCAAAGAGGTAATTGCGAGAGTACGGGGCAAATATGTTCCCATAAAGACAAAGGAGAGGACCAAGTCCGGAAAACCCTGGATGTTAAGGGACATAAAGGTTAGGATTAAGAAAAAAAGAAGCTTATGGCAGATACCGAGGGTTCAATATGGCAGAGTCCCTAGAGGAGTATAAAAAGCGCAGGGGGGATCTTAAAATGGTAACTAGGAAAGCTAAGAGAAAGCGTTGGTGGGTAGAATAAAGTAAAACCCAAAGGGTTTAAAATATATATATATAATATATATATATATATATGTATGAAAAAAGAGAATAACTAGGGAAAGAGTGGGGTAATTAGGGACCATAGCGGTAATCTGTGCATGGACCCGGAAGATGTAGGTACAGTCCTCAATGAATACTTTGTGTTGATCTTCACAATGGAAAAGGACAATGCAGGTATAGACATCAGGATGGAGGACTGTGAAATATTAGAGGAAATTAACACAGAGAGGAGGTACTAGCAGGTTTAGCGGCCTTAAAAGTGGATAAATCCTCAGGCCTGGATGAGATGTATCCCAGGCTGTTGAGGGAGGCAAGGGAAGAGATATCAGGGGCCCTGGCAGTAATTTTCAAATCCTCTCTAGCCACAGGTGAGGCGCGAGAGGACTGGAGGATTGCTAACATTGTCCCATTATTAAAAAAGGGAGGAAGGGACAGACCAGGAAATTATAGGCCAGTCAGTCTAACCTCGGTGGTGGGGAAGTTACTTGAAAGAATTCTGAGGGACAGAATATATCTGCACTTGGAGACACAGATTAATCAGGGATAGTCAGTATGGATTTGTTAAGGGAAGGCCAGGTTTGACAAATTTAATCAAATTTTTTGAGGAGGTAACCAGGAGTGTTGATGAGGGTAATGCATTTGATGTGGTCTACATGGACTTTAGCAAGGTTTTTGATAAGGTCCCTCATGGCAGGCTGGTCAAGAAAATAAGAGCCCATGGGATCCAAGGCAAAGTGGCACGTTGGATCCAAAATTGGCTGAGAGGCAGGAAGCAGAGGGTGTTGGTACAGGGATGTTTCTGTGACTGGAAGTCTGATTCCAGTGGGGTTCTGCAGGGCTTGGGGCTGGGTCCCTTGCTGCTTGTGGTGTACATAAATGATTTGGACTTAAATGCAGGGGGTATGATAATGAAGGTTACGGATGACACGGAAATTGGTGGGTGATAAATAGTGAGGAGGATGGTAGTAAACTGCAGGAGGATATCAATGGGCTGGTCAGGTGGGCAGAGCAGTGGCAAATGGGAAAGTGTGAGGTAATGCACTTGGGGAGGGCTAACAAGGCAAGGAATTACACTATGAATGGTAGGACCCTGGAAAGCACTGAAGATCGGAGGGTCCCTGAAGGTAGCAGGGCTGGTAGATAAGGTGGTTAAGAAGGCTTATGGGATACTTGCCTTTATTAGTGAAGGCATAGAATACAAAAGCAGGGAGGTTATGCTGGAACTGTATAAAACGCTGGTTAGGCCACAGCTGGAGTACTGTGTGCAGTTCTGGTCACCGCATTATAGGAAGGATGTGATTGCACTGGAGAGGGTGCAGAGGAGATTTACCAGGATGCTGCCTGGGCTGGAGGGTCTCAGCTGTGAGGGAAGATTGGATAGGCTGGGGTTGTTTTCTTTAGTTGAGAGGGGACCTGATAGAGGTGTATAAGATTATGAGGAGCATAGACAGAGTGGATAGGGAGGCACTTTTTCCATTAGTAGAGGGGTAAATAACCAGGGGGCATAGATTTAAGGTAAGACGTAGAAGGTGAAGAGGTGAGTTGACGAGAAATTTTTTCACCCAGAGGGCAGTGGGAGTCCGGAACTGACTGAAAGGTTGGTTGAATCAGAATCTCTTGTATCATTTAAGAAGTATTTAGATATTCACTTGCATTGCAATAGCCTCCAGGTCTATGGGCCAAGCGCTGGAAAATGGGATTAGTTTAGTCAGATCTTTGTTGACCGGTGGGGACACGATGGGCTGAATGGCCTCCTGTGCTGTAAACATCTATGGGTCTATCCTGTCAAGTCCCCTCAGGATTATATATGTTTCAATAAGAGCACCTCTCATTCTTCAAAACTCCAATAGATACAGGCCCAACCCTTCCTCGTAAGATAACCTCCTCATCCCAGGTATTAGTCTAGTAAACCTTCTCTGAATTGCTTCTAACACATGCATATCCTTTCTTAAATAAAGAGACCAAAAACTGTACACAGTGCTCCAGATGTGGTCTCACCAACACCCTGTACAATTACAGCAAAACATCCCTACTTTTATATTCAATTCCCCTTGCAATAGACAACATTCCATTTGCCTTCCTAATCATTTGCTGTTCCTGCATACTTTCCTGATTCATGTACTAGGACACCCAGGTCCCTCTGTACCTCAGAGTTCTACAATCTCTATTTAAGTAATTTGCTGCTTTTCTATTCTTCCTGCCAAAGTGGACAAGTTCACATTTTTCCATCTGCCAAATTTTTGCCCACTCACTTAAGCTATGTCCCTTTCCAGACTCCTTATGTCCTCTTTAAAACTTACTTTCCTACCCATCTTAGTGTCATCAGCAAATTCAGCAACCACACATTCGGTCCCTTCATCCAACTCATTGATGTATATTGTAAATAGTTGAGGCCCCAGTACTGATCTTTGCAGCTCCTCTCTCCCTCAAACTGAATGTAAAATTCAATCATACTATGATCACTACAACCTCGGGGTGCCTTCACTATGAGGTCATTACTTAATGCTGTCTCATTGCACGCTCCCAGATCTAGTATAGCCTGCTCTCTGGTTTAAGAAACTGTCCCGAAAATACTCTATGAGCTCATCATCAAAGCTATCTTTGCCAATCTGATTTGTCTAATCTATATGGAGATTAAAATCACCCATGATCATCGCTGTACCTTGCTCACAAGCCCCCATTATTTCTTCCAGTATATCCTGCCCTACAGTGTGGTTACTGTTAGCAGCCAATAAACCATCCCCACAAGTGACTTCTTACCTTCACCGTTTCTCAGCTCTACCCAAACTGAACATCTTGATCTCCAGAACAAAGGTCATCTCTCTCAATTATACCAATGTCACCCCCAATTAAAAGAGCTACCCCTCCACTCTTGAATATTCAGGCCCCAGTTTTTGTCATCCGGCAGTCATGTCTCTGTAGGGACATAGTGAATCTTACCCATTGTTTGTAAAGAGCCTGAGGTAAGAGTGAAGATTCACTGGCCCTATCAAAGACAGATAGCACCTTGTCAAGTCTCTGAAAGACAGGAAAACAAGGAAACAGAGAATTAAGCGAGCCCACGCAGAATCAGCCACATGAGATCAGGACAGCACAAGGCATGTTGGAGCTCTAGTTGGATGGAGGGATCATCTCAGCCCCTCAACCTCACCTTCTTTCGAAGAACCTCATTGTTGGTTTTCCGTTTAAACCTCTCCAGACAGAAAGTGATGTAACATTTCCAAACTGCCTCTGCAATCAGAAAACAACCAATCAGTAGAGCTCAGCCCTGTGGGCCAGAAACAAACTGACAAAATGACTGTGAGACAGCCTCTCTCAAAGCACCAGCATTGCTCTGTTAATGAACAAAGCAATGGGTTGCGGGGGGGGGGGTATTCACAGCTGCTGTTACAGCAGGTGGAAAAATCCAATTCAGGTTGGCATGCCTCACTCTTCCCTTCGCAAAACCCAGGTCCCATCGCTCCTCCCAACTCCTCGCTCTCCTTCCTCCCTACCCTTTGCTCTCGCCCCGCGCCCTCCTCCCTCCTGACCCCCCTTGTTCTCCTCCCTCTCCGCACCCAGGTTCAAGTAGAATCTGCACAGACCTGTTGGCACAGTGACGACAGCTTCTTCATACACAGCCCAGCACCGCTCCTCCTTGCGAATGATATCAGAAGCTTTTGTCTGTTTGGAGCATTCTGTTATTGGCTGTGACTCTGTGTCTAACTCCCGCCTGGCCATGAAGTCCCAGGTTAGCGCGTGGTTTGTATGCAGTGCCTGTAGGCTATAGAAACAAAGTCAAACAGAGCATGACACAACGGCACCGGCCCCTTCCCCACGCACCCGACAGGGCTTTACCCTCATCCCGCCGGTGGGGACACACCCCTCCACACACCCCACTGTCACGTCTCACTCGCTGCAATATCAGCCCCACTGCTCCCCGAGCCACAACAAATGTGAAAAGTTTAATCAAACCACTTCATTGTTTAATTCAGGTTACCAGAATATGAGAATACCAGGTCTGTAAACTTAATAAGTAAATAACTGTTTATTAAATAAACTGTCTTTAACTAGTGGCAAAAGAAACATGAACTGCTAATTTCTAACTCTATAACCCAAACTCTAGCCCTTCTTAAATCCCTATACACACACATACAAGACACACGGAAACATGGATTCTAAGGCTGGAATAAAACAGTTCAATAGCACCAATTCCAGAGCACAGAACTCAATGGGTTGATTTTCATCGATGTCTTCAGAATCCCTTTCAGTTCTTTGATGATGATGAGGTGGTCTTCCAGCACTTTCAATATTTAGTTCACTGGTTGAGCACTTGCCTTTCAATGTCTCTAACAGTGATTTTCCCCTTTTCCTCTTGACAGGTGTTTTCAGAGAGAGAACAGGTTTTTGAGATATGAGGAGAAAAAGCCAGATAGCTATTATTGTAGAATTACTGGAATCTTACACACACAGGAGCAAGAGGTTTTAGGACTTTTCTCTCTTCAGGCTAGGAGCTGTTCTGCAGCACTGCTCTCAAACAAGCCCTGGTCACCTGGTCAGGAACCAATTAAAACATTGTTGCCAGACAGTTCTCCATTAGACCGGACTCCTCCTCGGTACTATCCCATTTTTCATGGCACACACTGTTCCAGGACAGCAACGTTGTATATATCCCTCACACTGTTCCAGTAGACATATCTTTTAAACTGCAGCCAATATAATTTTAATCCACAGTCCAAACGAAATAAAAAGATAGGTTCTTTACATGCCTCTGCCCTTAAAAGAGATGAAACGCCATTTCAAAAATGCATTTCATCACAAGGTATGTGACACATGGACAACAAAACACGAGACCTACCTCCATTCATCCTTCCTCCCCCTTATAGAATCTTCAGCATTTCTTACCCCTTTGATTTATTTCAGTATTTTACACCTGGGACAATGCGTCTGCGATCACATTATCTTTGCCGGCAATGTGAACAATCTTTACATTGAATGGTTGAAACAATAGACTCCATCTGAACAGTCTCGCACTTCAAATTTTAAACTTTTCAACGAATGGTAGTGGATATGGTCAGTGTAGATCAGTGTTCCTTTGTTATTGTGTTGGACATAAACTTCAAAGTGTTGAAGAGACAATAATAATGCTGGAGTTTCTTTTTCTACTGTAAAAGTACTTACTCTGATATTGATTTAGTTTCTTGGAAAAAAGTGCCCCACCAGCTTCTCTACCCCTAATTGATCATCTTGTAATAGGACTGCACCTACACCCAAGTCGCCCTGTCTCTTGATCAGGAGACGGCATTCGACAGGGTGGATCACGGATATTTACTCGGAACTCTGCGAGCGTTCGGGTTCGGGACGCATTTTGTCGCCCGGATCCGACTTCTGTACACCGCTGCGGAGTGTCTAGTGAAGGTTAACGGGTCCCTGACGGCGCCCCTTCACTTTGGGAGAGGGGTACGTCAGGGCTGCCCCCTGTCTGGCTAGTTGTATTCTATTTGCGTGGAGCCTTTCCTGCGCCTCTTGCGGAGGAGGTTGTCGGGATTGGTTCTGCGCGGGCCAGGCATCGGGGTGGTCCTTTCAGCTTACGCCGATGACGTGCTCCTTATGTTTAGTGACCCAGCTGACCTGCAGAGGATGCGCGAGTGCCAGGAGATCTACTCTGCCGCTTCTTCTGCCAGGATCAACTGGGAGAAATGCTCTGGACTCCTGGTCGGTCAGTGGCAGATGGATCCCCTACCCGAGGAGCTCAGGCCTTTCACCTGGAGCAGGACCAGCCTCCTCTACCTGGGGGTCCATCTCTGCCCTGCTGAGGAATCCTGGCCGGCAAACTGGCAGGGACTGGAGACGAAAGTCACCGCTCGCCTGGACAGGACTGCTCCGAGTGCTATCTTACCGAGGTCGAGTTCTGGTCATAAACCAGCTGATCGCCACTATGTTGTGGTATCGGCTGGTCACTTTGACCCCTCCCCCGGACTTTGTCACAAGAATCCAGAAATTGTTAGTCGACTTCTTCTGGGACAAAAGATTGCACTGGGTCGCTGCCAAGGTTCTGAGTCTCCCGCTTAGGGAGGGTGGTCAGGCGCTAGTGTGCCTACGCACACAGGTGGCAACTTTCCGCCTTCAGACCCTGCAGCGATATCTCTACGTCGAGTCTCCTCCTAGATGGTGTGCCCTGACGACGTATTTCTTCCGTCAGGTGCACGGCCTGAATTATGACGTGCAGCTCCTGTTTATAGAGCAGCTGGGCCTCGGTGGCTCCTTGCAGGCGTTGCCCGTCTTTTACCAGGACCTGATCAAAGTCTGGAACATGGTCGCCTCGCGACGCAGCTCTCTCCCGTCAGGAGTAGCGGCTATCGTAAGAAAGCCACTGCTCAGAAATCCGCCCCTCCGTCCCTTTCAGTGGTTGGCGGAGAGGAGGGCTGTGGCCGCAGGGGTGACCAGGATCGGGGACGTGCTGGGTGGCGGAGGACTGGGCTGGATGCTCTCGCAAGAGTTGGCATGTCGCGCGTCTGAGAGTGTCCAGGTCGCAGCCGATGCCATCCAAGACCTGAGAACGGTCGTGCTCGGACCCGGCGTTATTTTGGGTCTTGAGGAGGCCCAGATACGCGATGGACTTCCGTCTGAATGTTCCCCTGTTTGGACAGAATTCCACATTGGCCCCAAGCCCCGAACCCTCCCTCGGGTGCTGGTGCCCCACAATATGAGCCGCCTCGGGGACATGCCCTCTGTGCCATTTGGCACAGCAAAGAGGAGCTTTTTGTACGGACTGCTGCAGCACACCTTCCATTTTCTCGCCCTTGTCCGCCGCCCGGACATGCCCTGGCGTGCCTTGTTGCCGTCCGGCAGCGGAGGCCCCCAATGGGAGACCCTCTACGGAGGTGTCCTCCCCCTTTCTATCGGGGACCTGGGTTGGAGGGTGTTGCATGCTACAGTCCCCTATAATAGGAGAATGCATAGGTTCACGGACTCCCGGGACACTTGCTCTTTTTGCGGTCTTGTGGAGTCCGTGGACCATGCTTATATAGGGTGTTGTAGGCTGCACTCCCTTTTTAGTTATTTGAAAAACCTTTTATTGATGTTTTGTTTGCACTTCAGCCCCACACTCCTGATCTATGGGCACCCGGTGCGGAAGGGGGTCGAGAAGGAGGAGGACCTCCTCCTGAACCTGCTCCTGGGCCTGGTCAAGTTGGCTATTAACAGGTCCAGGCAGCGGGCGATCGACCGGGGAGTCCTGCCCGATTGTTTATCCCTCTTCCGCGGCTACGTTTGTGGCCGGATGTCCCTGGAGAGGAAGCACGCGGTGTCTGCTGGCACTCTCGAGGCCTTCCGTGCCCGGTGGGCACCGCGGGGACTGGGGTGTTTTGTTGACCCCTTTAATCACATTTTGATTTAAAGTTTGTAAGTTTCCTTTAAACTTTGTTCTTGGTTTTACAGCTGACCTGAATTAGGGGCTGTGCCTGATTTATCCCAATTTTGTTAATTTGGTTTTATTGGTTTTAACTCAAAAGAGTTACACCCAAGTCGCTAGCATTAATTGCCATTTTAAAAGGTTTGGTAAAATCAGGGGCAGCCAACACGGGTTCATTTATTAAGATCGCCTTCAGCTTTTCAAAGGCTGCTTGGCATTCTGCTGACCATACCGCTTTTGCCTGTCTTCTCAATAAATTGGTGAGAGGTACAGTTATTGTGCTGAAGTTAGGCACAACTTTCTCTAAAACCCACACATTCCCAAAAACCTCATGGCTTCTTGTTTAGTTTTAGGAAAGGGAAATTCTATTAGAGCGTTAACTTTTGCTGTTCTTGGCAACACCTGCCCTTGTCCGACAACGTGACCCAGGTAAGTTACTCTTGGTTTTGCAAATTCACTTTTGGCCAGATTTATGACTAAGCCAGCCAACTGCAATTGCTTAAACAGGTCCTCTAATTGCTTTACATGTTCTTCCCATGTGTTACTATATATTACGACATCATCCAAATAAACCACATTTATGTACTTCAGCTTCGACTTGATTCATAAGACTCTGGAATGTAGCTGGGGTTTTTTAAACCCAAACGGTATGACTCAACATTGATACAACCCACTTAGTGTAACAAAGGTGAATATTTCTTTAGCCCCTGATGTTAATGGCACTTTCCAGTATCCCTTCAATAGATCAATTTTAGAAAGAAATGAGGCACTGCCAACTCCATTGATGCAATCTTCTAATTGAAGAATTAGGTACGAATCTGTCCTCGTTACTGCACTCACTTTCCGGTAGTCTATCCAAAATCTAGTGGATCCATCCGGCTTATGAACCAGCACTACTGGTGAACTCCAGCTGCTTCAGCTGAGCTCAATCAATGATTTTCCAGCATATATTGGATCTCTCTTCCTACCTGAGCTTGTTTCTCTAGGCTCAGCTGGTAAGAATGTTGTTTTATCAGCACTGAGTCTCCTACGTTCACATCATGTCTAGCCAACATAGTACATCCAAGTGTACTCCTACAAACTCTCTTATACTTCTTAAGTAACCTTGATAGATCTTCCCTTGGTCCTTCCTATAAATAGGAGAACACTGTGTCTAACTGTCCCAGTATTGTCATATTGGCTAGTCAAATTGTAGGAGGCTCGCTCTGTGCACTGCCTACTTCTCCTTCTACCTTACTCTTACTGTCTATGTCATCCTCCACTAATCCTGCCACCTACCACACTTGTTCTTTCCCATCTTCCCTGCAGTGATATTGTTTTAACGTGTTTATGTGACATAACCATTTCTTCTTCCTACGCTCAGGTATATCTATCAGATAAGCCACTTTACTAACTCTCCCAACTACCTTGTAGGGGCCACTGAGTTTTGCTTTCAGGGATTCACCCTGCCAAGGTAATAATACCAATACTTCATCTCCTGCTAGGAATGTTCTAGTTGTGGTATGCTTGTCTGCTCATTCTTTCATTTTTGCTTGGGAAATTCTGAAGTGTTCTCGTGCTGCTTTACAATAGCACAACTCCTGTGAGTCTTTCTAAAAACATGGACACATAATCCAACATGGAGGAATCGTCTTTCCTTTTTAGGAACTTTTCCTTAATCAGTTTTAACAGATCCTCTTATTTCATGACCATAGATCAATTCGAACGGACTAAATCCAGTTGATTCATTCGGAGAATCTCTGGTAGCAAATAGTCAGAAATCTAATTCTTTAGGTACTCCTGGCGATAGGTTTTAATCATGGTTTTGAAAGTCTGATGGTATCTCTCTAAAGCTCCCTGTGTCTACAGGTGATGGCCAGTAGACTTTAGTTGTATGATACCCAAATGGCTGATTATGTCCTGGAAAATTTTAGACATGAAGTTAGAACCTTGGTCAAGTGGTATTTTAATTGATGGCCATAACGAGTGAAAAACTGAGTTAACTTTTCCGCTACCATCTTAGCTGTAATTGTCCTTAAAGGAATAGCTTCTGGAAATCGGGTTGTCATATCCATGATTGTAAGGATATACTGATGCCCTGCTTTCATTTTGGGTAATGGTCCTACTAATACCCGACTGAAAGCTTCTTCAAAAACTGGTATGGGTGTTAAAGGTGCTGGTTTGATTACATGTTGAGGTTTATTTGCTACCCGAAATGTTTTATAAAATTGCACTATGTCCTTATGAAGTCTTGGCCCAGGTAAAATGCCTGTTTATTGATGCTTGGGTTTTCCCTATTCCTACATGTTCTGCCATAGGGGTTTCATGTGCTAATCACAATGTCTCATGATATTTGGACGGTACCGCTACCCTCCACATACCCCACCCACAACAGGGCCCCACCCCTCCACAACAGGGCCCCACCCCTCCCCTCCCCAACAGGACCCCACCCCAACAGGGCCCCACCCCTCCCCAACAGGACCCCACCCCAACAGGGCCCCACCCCTCCCTGCCCCAACAGGGCCCCACCCCTCCCCCGCCCCAACAGGGCCCCACTCCTCTCCAACAGGGCCCCACCCCTCCCCACCCCAACAGGACCCCACCCCAACAGGGCCCCACTCCTCCACGCCCCAACAGAACCCCACCCCAACAGGGCTACACCCATCCGCACACCCAGACACGGCTGTGCCCCATACTCACTCCTCCACAATCTCCTTCTGAAGGTCCTGTGTGAAGTCGAACAGTGCTGCAATAGTCCAGAATGACAGGTGAAACTCCGCATTCCCTGAGCACAAACACAAGAGTGAGAGAGAGGTGATCTCTGTATACCTGTGAGTGTGACCAAACGCCCGTATACCCGAGAGTGAGTGTGCGCGGATCTCCGTATACCCGACTGAGTGTGAACAGATCCCCACATACCCGAGTGAGATCTCCCATATACCCGAGCATGAGTGTGAGCAGGTCTCCGTTATACCCGAGCCAGTGAGCACAGATCTCCGTATACCCTACCTTGAGTATGTGCTGATCCCTGTATACCCGAGTGTGAGTGAGCAGATCCCCGTATACCTGAGCACAAGAGAGAGCAGATCCCCGAATACTAAGTCGTGAATGTGCGCTGATCCCCGTATATTCCACTGTGAATGTACGCTGATCCCTGTATACCCGAATGTGAGTGTGCACAGATCTCTGTATATCTTATCATGAGTATGTGCTGATCCCTGTATACTCGAATGTGAGTGAGCAGATCCCCATATACCCGAGAACAAGAGAGAGCAGATCTCCGAATACCCGAGCATGAGCAGATTCCCATAAACCTGAGCGTGAGTGTGAACAGATCCCCATATACACGACAGTGAGTGTATGTTGATCCCTATACCCGACCGAGAAAGAGAGAAGATCCCCAAATACCCAATGGTGAGTGTGAGCAGAGCCAGTTTGGAGCACTCATTTACCAAAGACTTTCTGGATGGCGTTCTTATACACAACACGAGCTAATTCTCCACGGACAATCTCCATGGGATACTCTGCTTCAGCCTAGAGACAGATCAGACAGCACCATCAGTATCAATGCCAGTTACATAATCTGTATGACAGGAGTGAACCAAACACAGTGATACAGACACACTCCCGAAGCCCCACACAGTCATTCAGCATTATTCAGTCTCTTGGTTTCAAGACAGTGTGGGATATTCACTGGGCTACCACTGAAAACACATTCCCATCAGAGCTCAGCCACATTGCTCCGCCCACAACCATCAAGCTCACCCATACCAATCTCCTACCCTCACCTGCCCCCTCAACCCAAATCCCCATCACCAATACCTGTGCACCCATCACTCCCTACTCCAACCAAAATCCCGAAACCACAACTAAAATTTCCCTTCCACGCTCCTCGTTCCCACCATGCCCGACTCCCACCCCCCTCAACACAAATCCCCTCCTCCCCCATCTCCAACATCCACTCCCTTACCCTCCCTACACTCCTCAAACCCCTTCCCCTGTAATCTCTCTATGCCCTTAGTTTCTCTATTTTGAGTTTTGTGCACCCCCCCCCACCCCCACCACAGACTCAGTTTGCTCTGTAACTCCGTACCGGCTCCACATTTGCCGCCTCTAGCAGCTGCTTTTCCTTCCGGATCTTCTCCGCATGCATCAGCTCCATCCGGAAATACTGCAAAAAAGAAAAGCAGTATCAGCTGCTGACTGCCCAGAGCAACCCCTCCCTGCGCCCACCCCCAGTGACCAGCAGCCGACTGCCCAGAGCAACCCCTCCCTGCGCCCACCACCCCCTCTCCCCACCTTCTCCTCTCCCTCCACCCCCAGTGACCAGCAGCCCCTCCCCTGCCCTCTGCCAATGCTTCCCCCCGGGGGCCAGGGCTCAGGAGAGGGGGGTGCACACGGTGCTTTCAAGAGGGAGGGCCAGACTCAGACAGCACCTCCCTCCTCCCTCTGGGGTGACTGCCTCATGTCTCAGTGTGCTGGCACTGGCAGGCACTCCTCTCTCCTGTGGGATCAGTACTTATTGGAGTGTGAGGCCGAGTCCATGTGGCCAGTTTTTCTGACAGCTGAGTGATGTAGTGTGTCCTGGGCTGCGCTCTCACCCCCTGCTCAGGCCACAGGGGCTGCAGGAGTCAGGATGGTGGAGGAAGGGCCAGTGAGAGCCCAAACAGGGGCCACTTGCAACAACTGCCAAGAGTACAAAAGCAAAGAAGTTTTTGCAAAGCTTATGCCAAATAGTTTGACCACATTGTTACTATGGTTTCCAAATGGCGGGTGGGGGGTGGGGTGCTGGGGGTGTGTGGACAAAGGTTCCAAAAACAGACAAAGCAGCGGGGTCCACATTCTCTCTACCTGGCTCTGCTGGTGGCCCCTCCCTTACCAACAAGACCCCCTCCAGAGAACTTGCTGCTCTCAAATTAAGGCAAATAAAGGGTTTAGAAAACAGGTGCTGTTTCCTGGAGAGTAGCTGAGACGTGGGTGAGACTTTCAAAGGGAAGGTGTCAAGTTGCAGTGAGATGGGCACAGATCCAGTTACTGGGCATTAACGGCCTGGGTGAGCCTCGTGTGAGGCATGAGTTGTTGCTGTTTCCTGACATGATGTTTGTGGGAATCAGAGAGAAACTCAACACATCTTAACTTTCAATTTGCCATAGCAGCCCGTGTTGGGAACGGGGGGTGGGGGGGCAGGTTCAGGCAGGGTGGACACACCCAGTGTTTGGGGGGTGGCACGGACAGGCAGGGTGGACACACCCAGTGTTTGGGGGGGGGGGGGGGGGGGGGGGGGAGAGAGGGCACGGACAGGCAGGGTGGACACACTTGCCAAGCTCCTGTTTCTGCCCCACCCTCAGATGAAAAGACAAGTAAGAAGTGGGATTGGCGAACCAGCCCTTACCTCCTGATAAAGCTTCTGAGAGTCTGGGTGGAAACGCAAAGCGCGGAGGAATAAATGCCGGGCGTTCTCAGAGGACAGGCGATCCTCCATTTCCCACTTTGCTGCCATGATCCAGAAAGCTGAAAATGAGGGGAATAAATAACGGTGTTGAAAAGCACTGAACACCAAGTCTGGCACAGAGAATTCACTGCTCCCCCCACACACCCCGGGCATTCACTGCTCCCACACACACACATATACTGGGGATTCACTGCTCCCACACACACATGCTGGGGAATCACTGCTCCCACAGACACATGCTGGGGAATCACTGCTCTCACACACACACGCTGGGGATTCACTGCTCCCCCCACACACACACGCTGGGGATTCACTGCTCCCACACACACACGCTGGGGAATCACTGCTCCCACACACACACGCTGGGGATTCACTGCTCCCACACACACACGCTGGGGAATCACTGCTCCCACGCACACACGCTGGGGAATCACTGCTCCCACACACACACGCTGGGGATTCACTGCTCCCACACACACACGCTGGGGAATCACTGCTCCCACACACACACGCTGGGGATTCACTGCTCCCACACACACACGCTGGGGAATCACTGCTCCCACGCACACACGCTGGGGATTCACTGCTCCCACACACACACGCTGGGGATTCACTGCTCCCACACACACGCTGGGGATTCACTGCTCCCACACACACGCTGGGGATTCACTGCTCCCCCCACACACACACGCTGGGGAATCACTGCTCCCACACACACGCTGGGGAATCACTGCTCCCACACACACACGCTGGGGAATCACTGCTCCCACACACACACGCTGGGGATTCACTGCTCCCACACACACGCTGGGGATTCACTGCTCCCACACACACACGCTGGGGAATCACTGCTCCCACACACACACGCTGGGGATTCACTGCTCCCACACACACACGCTGGGGAATCACTGCTCCCACACACACACGCTGGGGATTCACTGCTCCCACACACACATGCTGGGGATTCACTGCTCCCACACACACACGCTGGGGAATCACTGCTCCCACACACACACGCTGGGCATTCACTGCTCCCACACACACAGGCTGGGGATTCACTGCTCCCACACACACATATGCTGGGGATTCACTGCTCCCACACACACACGCTGGGGATTCACTGCTCCCACATACACACGCCGGGGATTCATTGCTCCCACACACACACGCTGGGGATTCACTGCTCCCACATACACACGCTGGGGATTCATTGCTCCCACACATACTGGACTTCCACACGCTGAGAATGGAGTGCACAATACAGGCACCTATCTCACCTGGCTTGTCTGGGTGAATTGCCAACATTGCAGAGAAGATCTTGCTTAGCTTCACCTTTGCATTCTAGGGAAGAAACAACTGTGGTAATATAAGCATCAAACCCAGTGAGGGAGCTGGACTAACATCAGTACACATACAGTCAGGGCACTGCAGGGAGAGAGGTTACTGAGTGGCTGTGTGATTAACATCAATAAAGATGGATACTAACCCTGGAGAGGGAAAAGAGAAATGCTCACCCATTTCTTGCAAAAAGCGATGTGTGAGAGCCATAACTGGATGTCACCCTGTGAAGCAGAAAGTTAACATCTTCAGACAATATGTAGAAAACATTTCAATTCTACCTTTAACACAAGGAACTGTCACTGACTCAGAGTCTGGTCTGGCCCATACATTCTCCCACCTGGTCTGGAGCCCCACACCCGACCCAATATCCCCTTCTAGACAGCCTGGAACCACCACTCCCCCAAAATCACCTCCCACACAGCCCAGGCCCACCCCCTCTCTATAGCACAGAAACAGGCCCTTCGGCCCATCGAGTCTGCACCGGTCAAACAAGAACCTAACTATTCTAATCCCATTTTCCAGCACTAGGCCCATAGCATTGTAGCCATGGCATCGCAAGTGCACATCCAAATACTTCTTAAATGTTATGAGGGTTTCTGCCTCTACCACCCTCTCAGACAGTGAGTTCCAGATACCCACCACCCTCTGGGTGAAAAAATTCTTCCTCACATTCCCTCTAACCCTCCTGCCCCTTACCTTAAATCTATGCCCCCTGGTTACTGATCCCTTCACCAAGGGGAAAAGTTCCTTCCTGTCTATCTATGCCCCTCATAATTTTATACACCTCAATCATGTCCCCCCTCAATCTCCTCTGCTTCAGGGAAAATAACCCCAGTCTATCCAATCTCTCCTCATAACTAAAACTCTCCAACCCAGGCAAAAGCCTGGTAAATCTCCAACAGCCTGGTAAATCTCCTCTACACGCTCTCTAGTGCAATCACATCCTTCCTATAATACGGATTCCAGAGCTACACGCAATACTCTATGCAATGCTGGTTAGACCACAGCTACAGTTCCAGCATAACCTCCTTGCTCTTATATTCTACGCTTCGGCTAATAAAGGCAAGTATCCCATATGCCTTCTTAACCGCCTTATCTACCTGTCCCGCTACCTTAAGGGACCAGTGGACATGCACACCAAGGTCCCTCTGATCCTCGGTACTTCACAGGGTCCTACCATTCATCACGTATTCCCATGCCTTGTTTGTCCTGCCCAAGTGCATCACCTCACACTTATCCAGATTAAATTCCATTTGCCACTGATCAGTCCATCTGACCAGCCCGTCTATATCCTCCTGTAATCTAAGGCTATCCTCCTCACTATTTGCCACCCCCACCAATTTTCGTATCACCCATGATCTTACTGATCAACCCTCCTACATTCAAGTCTAAATCATTTATATGTACCACAAACAGCAAGGGACCCAACACCGATCCCTGTGGAACCCCACTGGACAAAGGCATCCATTCACAAAAACACCCCTCGACCATCATCCTCTGCTTCCTGCCACTCAGCCAATTCTGGATCCAATTTGCCACATTGCCTTGGATCCCATGTGCTCTTACCTTCATTATCAGTCTCCCGTGCGGGACCTTATCAAAGCCTCGCTGAAGTCCAGGTAGACTACGTCAAATGCATTGCCCTCATCTACACACCTGGTCACCTCTTCGAAAAATTCAATCAAATTGGTCAGACATGACCTCCCCTTAACAAAACCATGCCGACTGTCCTTGATTAATCCCTGCCTCTCCAAGTGTAGATTAATTCTGTCCCCTCAGAATTGCTTCCAATAGCCTCTCTCCCCCTCTCCATCAAGTGAGGTTAGACTGACTGGCCTGTAGTTCCCTGGTTTATCCCTTCCTCCCTTCTTGAATAACGATACCACACTCACTGGCTGTCCTCCAGTCCTCTGGCACCTCTCCTGTGGCCAGAGAGGTATTGAAAATTATTGCCAGTGCCCCTGCTATCTCCTCCCTTGCCTCACTCAACAGCCTGGGATACATTTCATCTGGGCCTGTAGATTTATCTACTTTTAGGCCTGCCTAAAACTCTTAGAACCTCCTCCATTTCTATGCTAATTTCTTTAATTATATCACAGTCCTGCCTGATTTCCATACCCACGTCGTCCCTCTCATTTGTGAACACTGACACACAGTATTCATTTAGAACCCTACCTATGTCCTCTGGCTCCACACACAAATTACCACGATGGTCCTTAATGGGCCCTGCTCTTTCCCTAGTTATTCTTTTACTCTTAATGTACTTGTAAAATAACTTTCGATTTTCCTATATTTTACCGGCCAATACTTTTTCATGCCCCCTTTTTAATTTCCCCCCTACATTCTATACTTCTCCAGGACTTCAGCTGTTTTGAACCCTCGGTATCTGCCATAAGCCTCCCTTTTTCTCTTTATCCAATCCTGTATATCCCTCGACATCCAGGGTTCCCTGGGTTTGTTGGTCCCACCCTTTGTCTTTACTGGAATATGTTGGCCCTGTACTCTCCCTATTTCCTTCTTGAATGAGTCCCACTGCTCTGACACAGATTTATCTAAAAGTAGCTGCTCCCAGTCCACTCTGGCCAAATCATATCTGATCTTATTAAAATTGGCCTTCCCCCAATTTAGAATTTTGATTTCTGGCCCATCCTTGTCCTTTTCCATAACAACCTTGAATCTAATGGAGTTATGATCACTATCTGCAAAATGCTCCCCCACTGATGCCTCTACCACTTGTTTGGCTTCATTTCCTAAAATTAAGTCCAGGAGCGCCCCCTCTCTTGAGGGACTTTCTACATACTGGTTTAAAAAGCTCTCCTGGATACATTTTAAGAATTTCGCTCCCTCTCAAACTTATCACACTATGACTAACCCAGTTAATGTTGGAGAAGTTGAAATCCCCCACTATTACTACCCTGCCGTTTTTACCCTTCTCTGAAATTTTGTCTACATATCTGCTCTTCTATTTCTCTCTGACTGTTTGGGGGCCTGTAGTACACTCCCAACATTGTGACTTGCTCCTTCTTTTAAAAATTCTACCCATATGGCTTCATTTGAGGAGCCTTCTAAGATGTCATCCCTACTTATTACTATAATTGATTCCTTGATCAATATTGCGATTCCCCCCCCCCCCCCCCACTTTCAACTCCTCCTCTGTTTCACTTGAAGACCCTATATCCTGGAATACTGAGCAGCCAATCCTGCCCCTCTCTCAACCATGTCTCTGTGACAGCAATGACATCATACTTCCATGTGTTAATTTGTGCCCTCAACTCATCTTTCTTATTCATCAGACTCCTTGCATTAAAATAAATACCATCCAAACTTGCCAAACTCCCTTGTGCCTTAACTAGCCTATAATTTCTATGCCTTCCAGACTCATTTGCTCTGTCTTCTAATTTTGGCTGTGCATCTCCCCCTGCTGAACCTCCTCTCAGGATCCCACCCTCCTGTCAGTCAGTTTAAACCCTCCCCAACAGCACAAGCAAAACTTCTCAAAATGATGTTGGTCCCATTCCAGTTCAGGTGCAACCCATCCGCCTTGTACAGGTCCCAACCGCCCCCGAAATGGTCCCAATGTCCAGAAATGTAAAGCCCTCCCTCCTACACCATCTCTCCAGCCACGCATTCATCTGGACTAACCTCCTATTTCTATACTCACTAGCACGTGGCACTGGAGGTAATCCAGCAATTACTATCTTTGAGGTCCTGTTTTTTAATCTGCTTCCTAGCTCCCTAAATTCTGCTTGCAGGACCTCACCCCTCTTTCTACCTATGTGCCAATATGTACCACGATCTCTGTCTGTTTGCCCTCCCCTTGTAGGATGCCCTGCAGCCGTTCAGTGACATCCTTGACCCTGGCACCAGGGAGGCAACATACCATCCTGGAGTCACATCTACGGCCGCAGAAACGCCCTGTCTGTTCCCCTTCCTATTGAGTCTCCAACCACTATTGCTCTTCCCCGCTTTTTCCCAGCCCCTGCCCTCACACTATCTATGCCACCTCCAATCCTCCCCACTTAGCTAAGCACAACCTGGTCCTCGGCCCCCAGCCTTCCATGGCCCACACTGGCAGCCCCCCCCACCCTTCTCCACCAAGCTCTGCCTTACCTTCCACTTGGTCAGAGCTCGTCTGAACAATCTGTCAATCCGGTTAACAATGGCATATTCTATTTCCTCTTTCTTAAAGGTGTAGCCAAGTCTCTGGGAGAGAATGAAGAGAATATGTTTCCAACATGCTGCATCACACTGAAATAAATTCATCTGTTCAGAGAAACTTTGTTCTCACTCACCACTCGCCTCCTCTTGATCAATTCCAGAAAATTAATTTCATACTGAAAAAATAAAATAAATAAATCAGAACAGCAGACAGTCCACAAGAAGCTCAGAGTGGGGGCATAGGAGCAGGGTGTTGGGGGTAGGATCAGGCTTTGGGGGTTGGGTGGGAGGAGTATGGGAGAGCAAGGAAGGGGAGATCAAGGTGTGTGGGGGCTGGAATGCTGCGTCTATCAATGCAACCCCATTTTAACACTAGCAGGCTTTTACTTTCTTTCATGGAATGTGGGTGTTGCCAACAAGGTCAGGGCCATGTTGCCCAACCCTAATTGCCCTTGAACTGAGTGGCTTACTCGAACATTTCAGAGGGCAGTTACATTGGGGCTGTCAGCCACATTGTAGGCCAGACCAGGTAAGGATGGCAGATTTCCTTCCCCAAAGGGCATTAGAGAACCAGATGGGTTTTTACACCAATGCTAGTTTCATGGTCACTATTACTGAGACTAGCAATTATTAATTGAATTCCACCAGCTGCTGTGTTGGGATTTGAACCCATGTGCCTAGAGCATTAGCCTGGACCTCTGGATTACTAGTCCAGTCACATTAGCGCTACACAAACATCCCCCTCTCTCCTGGCACCTGATCCAGATTCATTACTCTGTGTGCTATGAAGTTACACATACTTGAATGTAGCTGATGAAACTCTCCTTATTGAGTGCTCGTCTGTGGACTTTATGTTCCAGGGCAGTGACCTTCCTCATTAATGCTCTTCAAGATGAAACAACAAAAAAAAGGCAGAGTTAGACAACAACTTGCATTTCTTCATTAATGTTGTTTAAAATCGCAAAATGAGCTTTACAACAAGTGAATATCAAACAAAACCTGTCACTGAGCCATAGGGGGAGGTGTTAGAATAGCTGACCAAAAGCTTGGTCAGAGAGGTGGGTTTTAAGGAGGATCTTGAAAGAAGAGAGTTCAAAATAGAAAATTTACAGCTCCTGAGGCCATTCTGCTTATCATAACTGCACCAGCTGAAACATATCCATTCACAGTAATCCCATTTCCCAATGCTTGATCCATAGTCCATACTACACATCAAGTGCACATCCAAGATTTTTTTAAAAGGTGCTGAGGGTTTCCGCATCTACTGCCCTCTCAGACAGAGAGTTCCAGATCTCCAGCACCCAAGTGAAAAAAATCCTCTCAACTCCCCCTAATTTTACTACAATTACTTCATAACTATGCACTTTGGTTATTGCTAATGGAAACAGATCCATCCGATCCACTCTATTTTGTGGCCTCAACTAAATCTTCCCTCAGTTTCCTCTTTCAAAAAACAATCCCAGTCTATCCAATCTTTCCTCATGGATAAAATTCCACATGCCGGGCACCATTCTCCTCAATCTCCCCTCCATAGTGGGATCACATCCTCCCCTTACTGCACTGACCAGAACTGTACCTGATATATCCAGTGTTTTATACAGTTCCAGCTCAACCTTCCTGCTCTGATATCCTACAGCAGGGGGGGAGTTAGAGGCCAGGCAGCTCACAGCATCAGCGGCCTCCCCCCATCTCTCCCCACCCCGGGCCTCCCCCACCGCATCCCCCAGCTCGGGCCTCCCCCCCAGCTACCCCCATCCCACCCCCCCCAGCTCCCCCCATCTCCCCCCCCTTTTCCCCCCTCCCCCTATCCCGGCCTGCCCCATCCCCCAGCTCCCCCCATCCCACCCCCCGCAGCTCCCCCCTCCCCCCTATCTCCCCCCCCTTTCCCTCCCCCCCTCCCCCTCCCCTCAACTCCCCCCCTTTCCCCTCCCCCCCAGCTCCCCCCATCCTGCCACCCCCCCCCCCCCAGCTTCCCCTATTCCGCCCCCCCCCGCCCAGCTCACCCCATCCTGCCACCCCCCCACCAGCTTCCCCTATCCCGCCCCCCCCAGCTCCCCCCCTCCCCCTCATCCCGGCCCACTCCCCCGCCCACCCCCAACTCCCCCCTCCCCCCAGCTCCCCCCTCCCACTCCCCCCAGCTCCCCCCATCCCCCTCATCCCCGGCCCACTCCCCCGCCCACCCCCAGCTCCCCCCTCCCCCCTCCCCCTCCTCCCAGCTCCCCCCTCCCCCTCATCCCGGCCCACTCCCCCGCCCACCCCCAGCTCCCCCCTCCCCCTCCCCCCAGCTCCCCCCTCCCCCCAGCTCCCCCCTCCCCCCTCCCGCCAGCTCCCCCTATCCCGGCCTGCCCCCCCAGCTCCCCCTCCCCCTCATCCCGGCCCACTCCCCCGCCCACCCCCAGCTCCCCCCTCCCCCTCCCCCTCCCCCCAGCTCCCCCCTCCCGCCAGCTCCCCCTATCCCGGCCTGCCCCCCCAGCTCCCCCTCCCCCTCATCCCGGCCCACTCCCCCGCCCACCCCCAGCTCCCCCCTCCCCCTATCTCCCCCCTCCCCCTCCCCCCAGCTCCCCCCCTCCCCCTCCCCTCAGCTCCCCCCCTCCCCCCAGCTCCCCCCTCCCCCTCCCCTCAGCTCCCCCCTCCCCCTCCCCCTCCCCCTCCCCTCAGCTCCCCCCATCCCGGGCCTCCTCCCCGCACCGCCCCCGGGCCTCCTCACCGGGTTTCCTTCCCGCTCAGCAGTCCCACTCTCTCCAGCTGTTCCAGCTCCGGGAGTCGCTCCTCCAGCCGCCGCTGCACAAACTCCGCCATCGCCGCGTGCCGCTCGCTTCCGGTCCGGCTTCGAACAGGCTCCGCGCGCTCCTTCCGCTTCCCGGTCCGGCTTCGAACAGGCTCCGCGCGCTCCTTCCGCTTGCAGTCTTCGGCCCTGGATTATTGTTCCTCAGGAATCCGGAGGCGGGGGGGTGGTGTGGAGAACGGGGCCTGAGCAGGGTGGGAACCGGGGGAAGGGCCTGGACAGAGGCGGACCGGGGGCGTGGCCTTGGCAGGGGCGGACCGGGGGCGTGGCCTGGGCAGGGGCGGACCGGGGGCGTGGCCTGGGCAGGGGCGGACCGGGGGCGGGGCCTGGGCAGGGGCGGACCGGGGGCGGGGCCTAGGCTGGTTGCAGTGCTGTGGGACGCGGAGGGATCCGGGTGTCCGAGCGCATGCAGCACAGGGTTAGTTTGCAGGTAGAGCGGGTAATTCGGGAAACTAATAGAAAGTTATCACTAATCGTGAGGGGAATTGGTTACGAAAATAGGCAGGTTGTACAGGGCACTGGG